>JAOTQE010067771.1:0-17460 GCA_025631205.1 Nesometra sesokonis
GCGTGGCCAAAATGACGTCATTAAATTGTTCGAATTTTTGGGCACCCCTTCTAGGATTGTTAGTTCCATCCCAAAGACGGTTCCTGCCAAGTTTGGTGCTTTTGTCACAAAGTGCAATAAAAAAAGTGCTAACTGACCCCACTAAAATGTGGATCCTGTCGATTAATTTGTGTTAGGTTTACTTACCTTCCTCGCACATATGTCCTGTATATCCATCGTAACATTTACAATGGTAGACATTGGATTCTGGGTAAATTAGACAATCTCCTTGTAAACATGGATTACTATCACAAGCAGTCATTTCTATCAAACAAAAAAAATTAGACACCATAAATAGACCTCACAACGTTAGTCACGACAAAAACTTAACCAAAATATAATGACTAAAACAATTCCGATACATTCCATTAGTTCCCCTCTTCTCTTTGGTTAACTAAATATAATATCAATGTTATAGGTCTACAGTAAAAAGCCATTTCACGGTTTCAACTGCGCATGTGCACATTAAGGTCAAGTGATAAAACGACGCGCAGCAATAAGCCATTTCACGGTTTCAACTGCGCATGTACAGATTAAGGTCTGCTAATAAAACGACGCGCGGCAATCATATTCTTTTCAGTAAGAGCCGCGTGTCGTTTTATTAGTTGACCTTGGTAACGCAATGCGCAGTTGAAACCGTGAAGTGGCTTATTATATTCCTTTCAATAAGAGCCGCGCGTCGTTTTAATACTTGACCTTGGTAACGCACATGCGCAGTTGAAACCGTGAAATGGCGTATTGATGTTCAGTATATTTCAATCACTAGCATTCTATAGCAAGCATACACTCCGTTAGCTATGAAAAGACCCAATTTTTTTACGTGCGAGTAAAGAAAGGCGCGCGCAGAGACAAGTTTAGCCTGTCTCACTTATTCACTTTTATTTATTTGATTCCGTTTAAGGCGGTATTGACGTCCCATACTCACTTATTTTACTTTAGCCGTAAGCTTCTAAGATGAAAAATTATGACTTATTGTGGTCGCCGTTGGCGGCGCTACATATATTACGAAAAACGACCATATAGAAGCGACTTGGAGCAAGTCTAAGACAAGTTGTGAATGCTCGTAATAATCACTACGAGCGCGTATTGCCTATATTCGCGCGCCTTTCTCTACGCACGCATAACACACTTTACCCGTCTTCTTTGTCACTGATGATACAGAATCCAGGGTTAAAACCCTGGTTTATCCACCAAATTTTTATTCTTATAATGATTGTTTAATAGGATACTGTTCATTTTTAATAAACCAATTAAAATAATGAATTAAAGGGATCAAGTAAGAAAACGTTTAAGTAACTAAAATTTTGATAATTGCCAGTTCTTACGTGTGTCACATTGAACACCTGTCCATCCGATGTTACATGCACAACCATAGTGCATAAAACCTGAAGACGTCGATAACAAACAGTTTCCATTTACACAAGGGTTTGAGTCACATGGATTGGTAGCTGTGAAAGCGAGAACGAATGAATAGGCCTACTTAATAAGACGTACCGTGTTATGTAAATGTATCATCTACCGACATAATTAACAAGCTTACTGCTAAATATGAGACCAATAGAACAGAAATTGAGAAAATTATATGTTGGTCACTTTGAACGGACGCCAATCGAATGATTAAACAACCAACTACCTAATGGGATGGTCACCAAAACTATTGTTGTCAATTTTCGGCTAAATGTGGAGCACTTCGAACTAACAGAATCCGGAAGAAACAGAAGGAGAGTGGAATTATTTCTTAGATGGTTGCTGTTCAGGCTAACACCGCTCGCAGTGTAAAAAAGAGTTGTAAATTTCAGTTATTGTTGTCAAATTTCTGCTAAATTTGGAACAAATCGAACTTTAACAGAACCGGAAGGAACAGAATGAGAGGGATTGTTTCACCAATGGTTGCTGTTCAGGCTAACACCAATCGAAAATTAAAAGTTAAGAGTTTACTGTCGATGTTCTTGTCTCATCCACCTGGATTCTTGTAAAATTGTTGGACATATCAGGAAACTGCGATGGACTAGCGTCCAGTAGTACACATACTCATCTGCTTCAAGATACAGATACTGTGGAGAATATTCTTTGATGAATATCAATTAGTATACAGCATTTTAAAGGTATACATTCGATGGTTTCACTCCGAATCCAATCACAACAAATGGACTGAGCTTGGTGAAATGTTACCAGAACGCTGCTGGCGAAGCCTATTTTAAGCAAGGCTATAACACGGAAAACTAGAGTGCACTCCGAAAGGGCATACCTCCGCCGCCAACATCAAAATTCTCCGTTTTGTAAACTCTGGACCTTTGATCTTTTCCAATCAAAATTATCTTGACATTTGACCTTTCCCCTTCACAATTTAATCAGCTTGAGATCTTTAGTCAATGGACACTGTGGCCAAGTGTCAAGAATTTCTAATGTAAACCGTGACTTGTAGGCTGTTCACAAGCTACAAACACACAAACAGGAAAAGAAAACATAACCTCCTCCGTTATTCGGTGGGCAGAGGTAATTGATCTATGTACATATAGTCATTTGGCAGTTATTGGCAGTCATAAAAGACGTTTAGAATTAGATAAAAATGAAAATTACGTAAATTGCTCATTCATTACGTTTTTGTAGGCCCTTAGTGTATCCACCTTTTACATTATTTAATGATTTAAACTAGGACACTGGTTAATAAGCCCAACTAACATAAAAAGAGGAATGTGTTCGGGAAAAAGTTTAAGTAACTACTATTGTGACCATTGTCAGTTCTTACCTATGTCGCATTGAGTACCTGTCCATCCGGGGTTACATTGACAGCGATACTTCGATGCATCTGATGATGTCGATGATAAACAGTCTCCATTTGCACAAGGGTTTGAGTCACATGGATTGGTTGCTGTGAAAACAATAAAGAAAATCTATGAAGATGCCTCTTGCTTCCTACCTAGGCCTCACAAAGTTTAGAAGCTGTATGCTGATTAATATTAAACCAATATTGTTTTTTTTTCTCAAAGAAACAGCATTGTCATCGTTTTTACATAGGCCTATACGGCACTACACCATGTATAATTAATGAGGCCCAAAATCTGTAAAAATATTACCCAGGCACCAAATGTTGAAATTGCACCTCAGCCTGTATAGGTACACTGTGCTATTTATGGAATCTTGGTAATAGAGGACATTTGGAGCGTTATGAATTTGCCAGACCCAGAGCTCAAACTCGGAAGCTCATGATGCACACCTTCATGCATGGATTGGCTATTCTTTACTAATGGACTTACCCACTCGGCCACGAAGTATACCAAATTCGTAACAGTGACATAGCTGTCAAGTCTCAGATTCTTAAATGGAGAGAAGCTGTTTCGAAATTATTTCGTAACTTGCACATATTCAGTGTATCCATATAACTCCGTTCATATATTTATGAGATCTTCTTTGTTATTCGCGTATCGTATCAATGTACTTATTCATATTTCCGGTTCGATTTGTTTTTATATGCCCAAAACAGCTACCCAAGCTTCATATAAATTACTCAAGAAATTAAAATAACTTAATTGCTGTCAACAAATTGTTCTTACGTATGTCACACCGAGCGCCTGTCCATCCTATGTTGCATAGGCAGCCATAGTACGATGACACTGATGACGCCGTTGATATACACGTTCCATTATTTATACAAGGATTTGAGTCACACGGGTTAATTGCTGTGAAAACAATAAAACAAAATTAGTTGTGTCCTGTTACCAAAACGAGGACCAACCGACGGTCAACACTGAAAGTTTTACATTACATCGACAGTGATAGAAACAGACCACAAAATGGACAGACATACCATACCGACTCAGATTCACCAAAACAACAAACTAACCATCAATAACTGATGGGCATAGCAGACAAACTGCCTGCTAAATAAAAAAAAACAGACCAACAGAAACGAGTTGGGGGAGTGGATAGAATATTAAAAGTAACGGGAATTGGTGGTTGCAATTAATCCAAGCTCACGGGATCATCAAGAGGTCATAGATTCGAGGCACCTTGCCCGTTACTTTCTGTACTTGGCCAAGACCCTTTACCCACCAGCTGTGCTATTGTGTTACTCGTTGGCGGATTAGCGTTTAATGCAAGGATCTTACAGACAAATAGTTACCACCATCTGAAGATAGTGTGCCCTTCCATTACAATACCGAGGCGTAGACCCCACCTAGACAAGGGCTGGAGTTATATGGACGTGCCGATACAAAATATTAATAATAATTTTATAATTTAAAACCAAACATTCTGCCACCTCAACCACATATAGTATGACGAAGTGGTTATGTTGTTCATCATGTAAAACAGAAGGTCATAAAATGAGATTAGAATAAACCAAAAGTAAATTAACTGACCTTGGTCGCAGGCTTGTCCAGAATATCCGTCGTAGCAGATACAATAGAATGAAAATGAAGTTGGATCCAGATAGCAGTCTCCATTTAAACAAGGACTACTATCACATGATGTAATTTCTGTAAAACGATAAATTCAATGCATCATTTACCCTACCGACAGACCAGCCATAAAGACCTCCTACTGAGAAAGTCGTCAATGACACAAGAAGATTCAAAACCTATTATAAGCGTAAGAGACGCAACTCGACATCGGGGTCCACAGCTTGCGTCTGTAAGTGCGCCTTTTCGTACACGCGCGTAGCAATTTGTATCTCTTCGTGGTGTCACTGACAATGTTCTTGTTAAAAAAAAATGTAAACCAATTTTAACTAGAAGCACTCTACTCCACTTCTTATTTTGAAAAAAAAGAAATCAGCGCTGTGACTTTGTGGTAAGCACACTCACCTTGCAGTTGAAAGCCGGTTGCAGCTTTAACCGTTCACAATTTCTGTACACACTGCCCTTTTTTCGGACTTTAGACTGGAAGGCAGGAGTGTTAACCACCAAAGTACAGTGCCGCTTGGTTCTTGTACAATGTAGATAACAAAATATCAGTAGATCTATTAGGATTATCCCTTCAGAAAGTTCGGTTAAAGGTGGATTTTCGGGAACTTCAGATCGGAAGGTAACCGTAAGTGTTTACCACAAAGCTATAATACAGCGCCGATTGGTTGCAATAAGGATAATCATTCAAAGTGTATAGAAACTATTGTAACAATGGCTGTGGTGACCGTGATTTTCCGAATATTTCCTTCTATAAAAAAAATCAATATAGTGTGAAACCCCACTACAGGCGACTACGGATCTTCATTAAAATCTACTCAATTGTTTCCTGGATCATTTTCAAACTTTTCTGAAAATTTCGTTAAAATCTGTAATTTGCTCTTTAAGTTACGCTGCGAATATACAAACATACACACCCACAAACACACACCAAAACCGATAAAACATAATTTTTGGCGGAAGTAACTAACAAGACTGCGGTAATATCTTAAATAATCAAACAGCATGTTAAACGCAATGAGACGGACTGACCACCAGACTGATAAACAAATCGAAGTATATTGATGATCGAACCTTTCTAAAATCCATACAGGCAAGTCTCGATCGATTGAAATTGGTAGATTGCAAGGGCGGATTCAGCGAAGCTAGAAATAACGGGCCCGACCGCAAGTTAGATAAGTATAGGTGTGAAATTTTAACAGCAAACTAATGACAATAAGCGTGGATGCAGCTCTCCCACCCCCAACCCTAGGACCAGGGAAAAGTGTTGTCTACAGATGATCTTTGGTACACAATGTTGGGTGACGGGCCGGGTACCTACCACACCCCTTGGATCCACGCCTTTGATTGAAAAGTAGGAGCGAAGAACCTATGTGGCACCGGGATGTTTAGTTAGAGTCCCACCAGATAGATCAAGGTTTGTAGATCTAGTTTGTTCGGTTGCTTTTCTTCAAATTTCTGTTATGTTTTGATGATGAGGAATAGTGTCCCTAAATTTAGCCTTGGTATTTTTATCTGTCCCCCTCTCCCTTATGCCTGTTGGTTTAGCTGTCACGTATACCTTTTGAGGCTTTGCTCTTTTCACATGATATTTCTAATAACCTGTGCCGTATGGATTACAATGCACTATACCTTCAAATACAAAGAAATTTAATGGCACACATTAATTCATAGTATAGTATCATAATTATTCTGTTTTGTGTACGTAAGCCTAGTTTTATGTTCAGATGTAAAGAAGATGATTGAAACAACAATATACTAACCAATGTCACATTCATTTCCTGTCCAGCCGTTGTTACATACGCAAGTATACGTTGTTGTACCACCTAATACTGACGAAATGCAGTATCCGTTCACACAGGGATTAGGAGAACATGCAATATTCTCTGCAAAATAAATAAATAAAGGAATCTCTCTACTTTACCCATTTTTTGGTGGTCGGTCCGTTAGTGATTCGACCGCCAATTTAGTTTAACATGTTATAATAGGCCTAGTTAAAATTCTAATCTGCCAAATTGTTGCAAGCTTTCACTTTACTGTCGGTTGCATTACGCTTAATAATTATACAGTAGTTCACTTTATTTGTTCAAATATTAAATTCATGTTGACATACAATTGCTCAAAATATTTGATTAACCTACCAATTTCGCAATTAACACCCGAGAATCCCACCGTACACTTGCATTCGTAGCCTCCTCCAGTTAGATTAGTACAGGCTCCCTTATTTTGACAAGGATTCGAGTTGCAGCCAAATAGTTCTAAAAATAACCACATATATAATATGATTCTTAATAATATTTAAAAGTTTACGTTCTTATTAAAAATAATGCTCCAAACTCATCCAGTTTTAAGGGATATGGAATTACGAGTCGTTACGTCACCGACATTTTTTCAATTTTTCCTGCTTCATGCATTTCAACGATGCCCAATTGTCAGTTATCAACAACGAAGTATCATTAAATACAAAAACAAATAATAAAGATATTGAAAAAACGCATCTAGAAGGCTCAGCCTATCACACCTTTACAGCTACTAACTGTGTTCCAATTCCGACAGAGTATCAACTTTAAAAAACACACCTGCTAAAGGATAGGCATACTCTTACTGTAGATTATACTATCCATCTTTACTCATCAAACGTGTAGATTACAGCTTACATCGTGCTCTGTTAAAAGGAACCAATAGCATAATTTTCCTACTATGATACTCATTTTTGTGTGTTTACGCTCCAGGAACACCCAAAAGATTTCGCGAGTCCTCAACCGTCGATATCTTTAAAAAGCGACTCAACATACACATATTTTATAGCTCCTTGTATTTTTCCCATAACTAGCTGTTTTCTATTGATTAGCCTAGGAATCATGGATCCCTGAAAGTAAATTTCTTGAAGGTATCTATACTAACCAATGTCACAGTTATTTCCCGTCCACCCGCTGTTACATGCACAAGTATACATCGTTGAATCTGTTACTGGTGAAATGCAGTATCCGTTCACACAAGGGTTTGAAGAACATGCCATAACCGCTGCAAAATTAAAAGATTAATGTTACTATAATAGTATACTGTATTGTTATTAGAGGTGCCCGTGCATCTATACTTCACTCTGTGCTCGTCGATCTGTCGGTGGACACTATACATGCGCACCTACCCAACGTACGGCTCTGCTGTTAGGCAACCCGCTCAGCGGGTAGCGGTCGCCTAACTATATGTATACATGACTCAGTAAGTGGGATCCTTTGTCTCGGTTCATGGTCTTCTCTCTTCCACGTCTGATCCATAACACCTCTTTGATACGTCTTAGGTCTTCATCGGATGCCCTGCATATTATCATAGGATGGTTTCAATCAATGACGTGATTTTCTTGTAATGTCAGACTTATCAGGAGAAAAGATCATGACCAGAGACGACTATAGCCAATTGGTCACGTATACGTCTCTGTAGTTAGGCGACCTTACCTACCGATGAACGTGTTATCTAACAATAGAACCGTTACTCTGAGGGTGAACTCCGTCGATGGAGGTTGACACTGTCATTGAGGCCAGTTAAAAATGTTTGTTTTATCAAAATTAAAATTTATACAAACACTGTTGAACAGTTTAATGGCGAGTGGAAACTACTACGTAATATTACGCTAATAAAACAAATTATGTATTTATCTACAAAAATCATTGGTAAATTTAAACAAATATTTTATGTTATTTTATGTTTCATTAACCTGTAAGTTTTGTGGTGTTGTTTTTTTTTCACCGCTGCCTCGGTTATATTGTTCATTGGTTTTGTGAAGAATAATATAAGAATAATATAATATAGAAGAAAAAAAACTTTAGAATGATGTTAAACAGAGAAGCTCATCGAGAGTACTTGCTCTTTATTAACATGCCTAGTTTTACAGATGTAAACTGAGCTGATTGAAAGTCCTGTACTAACCAATGTCACAATCATTGCCAGTCCACCCGCTGCTACATGTACAAGTATACGTTGTTGCATCTGATGACGAAATGCAGTATCCGTTCACACAAGGGTTAGGAGAACATGCCATAACCACTGTAAAAAAGTAAATCGATTCATGTTACTATATTGCATTATTTTTAGAGGCGTTCATGCATCTCTCTATTTTACTCTGTTGGTCGTCGACTGGTCGATGGACAGTATAACATTTTATATAATATTGAATTTGTTACTTTTACGTTTAGATATCTTGTGAGTTGATTGAAGATATTAATTGCCTGTACTAACCAACATCACAGTTGTTGCCCGTCCACCCTCTGTTGCATGCGCAAGTGAACTCTGTTGAATCTGATGATGACGAAAAGCAGTACCCGTTCACACAAGGGTTAGGATAACATGCGATAGTCGCTGCAAAAAAAAATCGATTCAAGTTACTATAGCCTATTGCATTATTTTTAAAAGTGGGTGTCTCTAGGTTACTTCACCCTCTACAGGTCGTCGATAATTTGGTGGAGAGATTACGTTTTACATGCTATGTATTTATGTTCTAAAATTTAAATTAGCTTAAATTTTATCAGGATGTAAGGTCTGCTGCTCATATTAGTTTTTCAGTGTGTTTGCGGTCCCTATTTCGATCGTTTCTCGTTAATCCTGTGTTTCTGTATCCCCTTGGAGCTCTGGCGGTCGCATTGCGCAGGAGCATCTTATTGTCTTGTGCTGTGTGTGCATAAATAGTTAACCAAGAAGAAATATATAAGCATGTCATTTTGTAGAACTGTAATGAAAGTGGTATGAAACCAATTCCTTGTAAATATTCCACATAAGCCTTGTCTTATCCACCAATGTCGTATCGTATTTGTCTATTGTTTGTACTTACATATATCACATTCATTTCCCGTCCACCCGCTTTCACATACGCAAAACGAATAAGTTCCATATATTACACAGTATCCATTCACACAGTCGAGAGTGCCACATTCGTTGTTTTCTGCAGAATAATTTATTAATATTAATAATTAATTCTTTATAACTAAGTCCTTGGTGGATTTTAATCTTGTTTATTGAATTATTTGCAGAATTAAATGGTGTCCAATAAACTAACTCATACAAGGTATGATGCTTTTCTATCTTGCCGCCTTGCCAATAACCAAACCATTTGGAACGTTTGAAGTCAAACCACATTATTATCTAAAACAATAATAAAAAAAATATTACCTAAACGATATAAATTTCCTCAACTAATGGCACAGAACGACTGAAAATAACCATTGAAATACGTTACTAAGAAACTGCCTGCTAAATTTTAAACCAATTGGACTTTTATAACATGAGCATATTAAATGTCATGTGACCGACCGGAAAACCTACATGTTTACATTTGAAGAGACAATGAACATAACAAACAATTAAGCACAGTTATTAATGTTACTTACAAAGTATGGTACGGGTTAATGTACGGACATTTTAATTGAACGGATGAGTAATTGAGTATGTATGGTTAAGGATAAGTTAGCGTCTACATTAATGCTAAGTAATTTGAAATATTAAAATTAAATATATTATTTAATTATGTAATTTTTAGCGGGTCAATATTTTGTAGATCTAGAATTGAACGCTTTGTGGCAATTTTGAACACTCTATGGTCTGAGGATAATTTAGTATTGAGCCTTGAGCACTTTAGTGGAGATGTGCGCTTAATAAATCTTATACATTATTATTTCTTTTAACTATTTTTTAAATATCAAATAAATAACTAAATATTAATATAGGTTCCTAGATGAAAAATAACATACTGTTTCACATGATGAACCACTCGCATGATGAAATATTGAACTCGTCTTCGACTTTTCAATATTCTGCAACACTTATGTTTTTTTTGTCGGCATCTCCTCAAGAGCCTTCAATTTTATATAATGTTAAACATTTCAGATGGTAAAAACATATAAAAAAGGAAGAGTCGTTATGGATGACGTATGGAGTGGATCCAGCAGAGCGGGATAGAGGGGGATTATTACCGGATAGAGGGGGTCCGGTGCCAAATTTCGTATTGTTTCTGAAGGTCTACTGTCCTCCCCAGACCAATTTTCAAACAAGATGCGCTTTCTGCGGATCTGAGAAAGTTCAAAATACATTCGTCCAAATCAAAAGTGGGGGTGGGGGAGCATGGGTCGGGTGTTCCCATTGTATCCGTGCCTGGGGTGCTGGATCAGTTTGTAATTTGGCATGTTTCTACTAAGTTTGAGAAACTGAAGCTGGAATCAACAGGTTATGGAGTGAGCTCCTGTTAAATAGCCCCAACTCCGTAGGCCTACAGACTTACCAGTTGATGTGTCACTTGTAGGATAATCAGTAGAATCATCATCATCATCATAATCTGTTGAAAATAATGATAATAAAAAAATGTTAACCATTATTCTCTACGCGTTGAACAATAATAAAAACATCACTTTATTTCTCTACAATAAATTAATTTTCCTGACATTCGTGACAAAAATTAATGTCGATTACGGAAAATTAGCGAAAATCATAAAATGTGAGGATGTTTTGCGTAATACCAAAACGTGAAATGGGCCCACAATATTCCTGATATACCATAGAGAATGATAGAAAAGTAAAATTAGCATAAAAAAGCGGAACAGATCCATGATTCAGGTACAGGGGAACAGATCCGATCGAGGTGGGCGTGTTCCCCATTTTCAATTTGACAAGAGAAAAATGGTTATTGCTCTAATTTTAGTGCTTTCTCCTTATTTTGATTTTTGAGGGTCAACTTTAGGTACAGGTGGGGTGTACGTAATAAAAGGGAGGGGTAACTTCACTTTATCGATCTTAGAGTGGGAGGGTGGGGGAGTGGGAGCGCCGGATGCGCGCCTCCAACAAATCCGCCTCTGTAAACATACATAATCAGTCAGATATTAGAAGTACCGTACGTTAGCTTACCTCTGCAAACTACTCCAGCGTCATCTGCGTGAGTACACGAATCTGAGTCAGTGACGTAACTAAATCGACACGCGCTTAGGTAACTTTCGTACCCATTGCACTTAAAGGATTTGAAGTGTTGAGGACCACTACCCTCACCGTAATATGCATTTTTCTTGACTTCAAGATATCCGTCGTAACCAAGCTGACGGCATACAACTTCTGCATCTCTGGAACTCCATTTGCTGTCACAGATTGTCCCCCATTCCGCTTCAGCGTATATCTCAACGCGACCACTAGAATCGTCTTCCCCGTCTCGTAAACGCACTGGAAGGTACTCTGGTAATGTGCCTGTTAGTATTAGCATGAAAATTTAGTTATTGATGGTCAGAATCGACGTTATTATCATTATTATCATTGTCATCGTCATTATAATCATCATCAAATGATCATCATAATGACCATCATTATCAATAGCGTCATCATTAGGTCCAATCGAACAATGAATTCTAAAAATTTCAAAAATCAACTTTTTAATTTTTTAATTTCTCGATTTTTTGCTAAAAATACAGATTGTCTAGAAAACTGTAAAAATGTATAAAATTATCTAAGGAAATTATAAGAAATACTTGAAGATATCCAAAAATTTTAATATCGGAAATAAAAAAACTCGTGTTATTTAAAATGCATGTAACATCAGGAACTCACTAATATTTCCGACCGACCAACATAAATGTCCACAAATTCTGTGCTTGGGCATAATAGTGATTAGACCTTTAGTTAGTTAGGTCTATACCACCAC
This sequence comes from Nesometra sesokonis, assembly GCA_025631205.1. Lineage (NCBI taxonomy): Eukaryota > Metazoa > Echinodermata > Crinoidea > Comatulida > Antedonidae > Nesometra > Nesometra sesokonis. The sequence continues at coordinate 12,112 of JAOTQE010067771.1, forward strand.
TATTTTAATCTCCTAACTACAATACAAGAAATTAGTTAAAACTTAAAAACAGTTTTTTGTCATTATATAAGCCTTCATAAAACTTGTGCAACAACTAAAACTTGTCATTGCCATAAAACTTGTCATTGCCATAAAACTTGTCATTGCCCGATTTTGGAATAATTATGCATTTCTTACAATTTTATAATATGAGTCATGATAATTTTAAATACTTCTTACAATTTTTCTGATAATTTAAATATAGGCCTAATTTTAGAGCTGTGTATTCAATCAATTAGGTCCCATTAAAAGTTATTAGTTTATGTTACCCGCGTACATCACTTTTGTTGTTTATGTTCAAGTGCACTAAATTATTATTACAAGAGGTACATACCGGTATTGTCGCCTTCACTGCATTTAATATACACTGACATGAATTCGTAACAACTCTGCTCATATAGCCCATCGTATTGACAGTCCATGATAGTTGATTCCGTGCCGTCGCATTCTACATCGTCTATCCAGCTCCAACATGTACTATAATCGTTGATTAATACTAAGTCGATAGCCCATGCAAATCCAAGTTGTTTGCAAGCAACGTTAGCATCGTTCAAGTCGAAGTCATCAGGACAAACAGAACCCCATACACCTCGATACATTATATCAAGCATTCCCGAGGAGCTGTTCTCACCTCCGGTTAAACGTAACAAACCATCCTCTTAAAAATAAACAGATTCAATATGTGATTATATAGTTGTATTACTGTTAATGGAATTTTAGATTTGTAATAAAATATACTTCTATCATCTTCTATCTATAATCATCATCATCATCATCATCATCATATTATTATTATTATTATTATTATTATTAATATATTCTTCTTCTTCTTCTTATTATTATTATTATTATCAATTTTATTATTATTCTTATAATTATTATTATTTTTATTATCATTATTACAGAGTTTTTATATGGCGATCTACAAAAAAACACAGGGCCTCACAATTGCCTTAATATTCTTCATGTGTGCAAATATAAATACTGAAAATACTATATACACAAAAAATCTAAGCATTTAACAGAAAAATGTCGTAAGACGACGTTTGAAAATAGGTACCGACTCCGCCTCTAGCAAAAAAAAGGAAGCATGTTCCAAATAGCCTACACGGAGCTGCAACTGCAAAGGCAATGTCCCCAAATCGTTTATTAGATCACTCATCACTACCATCATTTCGATCATTGCCATCAACCGCAGCAGCAACAACATAAATCTACCTTGTTCTATTTCTTCTATCTCACAGACGACGCCCGCATCCTCAGAATGATCACAGTTATGATTATTGGTCCCTGCGTGATTGCAGTTATAAATTGCATCTTCACTGCCAAAGCACTCAACATCGTCTAAATAGATTGCACCATAACCTTCACCATAGTACGCCTTGCTTGTTGCGTTAACCGCCCATACATATCCCAATTGCCTATAATTAAGTAAAGTTTATTTAAATTTAAGACAACTGAAAGAAAATCATAGAACAACTCCACCAACGATAATATAATAGTATTGTCATACCAAAAAAAAAAAAACTAAATACATATCTATGTAGAATTAAAGAGACAATACTGTGTTAGTGAAGCATGATGATGATGATGATAATGATGATGATGATGATGATGATGATGATGATGGTGATGGTGATGGTGATGGTGATGGTGATGATGATGGTGATGATAGTGTTGATTTTCCAAGAACGTATATTTTTACTTTTTTTTGGAATAAGGTGGACACAATGCAAAAAGGATTGTGGTAAATTCAAAGATTATGTCCACCATTTTCTTAAAGAAAATGTAACAGCAAAGATAACTTTTGCGTAACTTCGATGTAAGATTGTTGGTTATTATTGCCATTTATTGATATGAATAGTTTGAAATTCAACCTACTTGCAGACAACATCAGCGTCTGTTATGCCCCAGTTATCGTCACAAACTGTTCCCCAGCCACTCTCATAATAGATCTCAACCCTACCCTCATTTTCCGACGAACCGCCAACTAATCTAATATCTCCATAAGCAGGGGTATCTCTACTTGCTGTTGGAAGAAAACAAACAAAACAGTTAATGGTATCAGCAGTAGAACTTTTCTTTTTCGGCCTTAACCTTGTCAGTTATGGTTGATGTAGGGTATTGTTCTAGGTACTTCCTTCTACAAAATATTAAAAATATTACAAAACATTTTTCGTGGCATCTGCTGAAAATTGTAATATTGTCTATAAGGAAAAAGTCCAATTATTACTATACACGTCTTTGTTGCAATACACAAGGAAAATATGTTTAGGCCTAAACGTTATAAAAATATTACATTATTTTCAACATTTTACAAACCCCAGTGAGCCCATAACGTCCAGTAGTCTGAAACCAAGACTCTAACTGATGAATCCACCAACTCCGGGCCTCACAATGAATTCAGAACAGTTGCCACAAAAAAATATTTTGAATTTGGTTTGGACATTTATATTGCAAGTTTAATTCAATCTCCTGTATGAGAAGACCAATCAATAATCAAATACTAGAATTCAATCATTTTTTTTTATTTATTAAATACAAGCAACCAATAGAATAATAAATACTGTTGATGAAAAGACGACACCGAAGAAATTCAAAAGAGCTTGTGAAATTGTGTTCCAATAATAAAGTGGTAAGTTTATTTTAAATAATGAACATTTTTTTAAAGATAATACCTGCCAAAAAATGGCAATTAAATAATAAATGCCTATGTGTATATGTTTGATTAGAATTGCGTCTCCTCGTCATTTCCCACTATCCTTCACTATAATACTAGGCCTATGTAAAAAAAGGTTGTTCTTTTCATATCTCTGCTCCGAAGTTTTTGAAACAAATTCCGATGTTTGACTCTCCATTTCTCGCTGCCTTTAATCCGGCTTGAATCTAGTTTTTTTTTGCTCTTATTTTTTTAATGTCTGGCCACTTTATTTTCCTTTTATTTCCCTGTATAAGTGCTTAGACACTATGCTTTATAAGGCACAATGTAGCGGCATTATTAAAGTATGGTGGATTGCTAAATTTAAAAAAAAACAACTTACATTGACATTCTGTGTAATCCACTAAATATCCAAACATCAAAATTGAAATCCATAATTTGATCATAATTACACTTCCTTGAATATTGAACTCCACAGCAATGTACAGATGGTATTTGTAGTCTTCCAAATCAGTATCTTGTATTAACTATGGAATCTTTTTTTTTTTAGATCCACAGTTAAACTCAGCAGTCTTAGTTATCTGTTTTTGTATTCTCCAATTAGCGTATGCACTCGTCTCCAATAATTTTATCTTATACGTAAAGGCAGTTGTTCACCAAAATAATATCTTGGTACGTAGAGGCACTTGCTAAATTTAGTGCCACCTAAAACACGTTAATCATCAAATTCACTAAAAGAACACCATGGACGAGTTATCCCAAAGAAAAGAAACCTATGCACCATAACGTCACCCTCAAGGTGCTTCACAATGGAACTGACGTCTGTGTAATAGGATAAAAACGTCACACCATAACAATGGGTAGAACAATACTTCAACTAGTTTGACTCAATGCTTAGGTATGATGGTCTATAATAGATTTACTCTTAGTTATTTATATAGACTTAAGTTTTATTTTTAAAATATGGCTGTTTTTAGATTTGTTTATTCTATTTCCCGGTACAGTAGGCCTATACTAAATGTAATTTATGAAAACCTACGCAAGAAACACTTTGAAAGTCTGTTTTTTTTATCGGTGATAATGGCATTAGTATCGTCACGATAGCAACATGATTGTATTTTAACAAATAAAAACAATCGGAACATTTATATCTTAACAACATTTTAATATATTTTTAATTTTACCATGTCTTCGCAAAATGTCACTGTTTTTATCGTTAACTTGACATACTGGTAATCATACACTGACACCGTGTGGTGATGAGCATGTCTAGTACTTTTCATAAGATTTATTCCATGCGTACTCCTGGGCTAAAACGTCATAAATAACTGGGATGATTCAGACATGCTCAGTTTATTTAGTGGACTGCTGTGTTTGGCAACTTTTTGATTTGGTTCCGTAGTAGGGATACTGTAAATACCACTGTCTACAAGCTATTCTCTAAATTGTATGAGATAAGGCCCTAGTACAACTGATGTAAATTCTATGCAAACAATGACGTTATTCGTTTCTACGGAAGATGTTTTACTTTGAAGATTTCATAAGATATGTATGATTGTGATGTTATACTTTTGTAAGGGTGTTAGGGTTGTGGGGTTGCGTGAGTGCGTTTACAAGGAGGTTAACCTCCTTGTGATTACAAAATGCATAATGTGGTAAGATTTTATAGCCTTCACATTTCCACGGGAGTCTGACATGTTACTTTGCCTTACAGTAACAATGATAAAAAATTGCAAACTTTTGTTCATTGACCTTATTCATGCCAACAAGTCTCACTGCTTAATATTGGGCTTGTGGTGAAGGCTTTGTGATCGATCTGCATGGTTGCCTACCTTACCATAAATAGTATGTAAGTTGTCATGACAAAATGGGTCTTGTAGTACAGAAAATCAAAATTGATTTATTGTTATGATGAGCTTTAAATTGTTTTTTTTTATTAGGTTCAGTATAACCAGAGAAAACCTTCTGAAATTCACATGTTTGGAAATACACTTTGGAAAATTTACTTATAATCTTCCATTTTTTTTTAAACAGCTTTTACAAAATGGGGTATGTCATGGCAAAACCATCGTGTTGTCACAAAATTGAAAAATTGAATTATTATTGAAATATGTGCTTGTTGTAAGCCTTAAGATGAGGGGTAAATTATCGAAATCGGACATCTATAACCGACGTTATGGAACAAAATATACACATTTTTTTTATATTTCCTGTTGTTTATTTGCTTAATTCTCAATAACTTCCTGTGCGACAACTTAGTGGCTTTTCCATGCCTTGTCTCAAAACGTAGTTCAAACATGTTTAATCATAAACAGGATTTTTTGTAATTATAAACGTTAAGTAATAAACTTAAATAGAAACAACAGAAATCTCATTTTTTATAAAATTATAACTTTCTGCCTATTTTTTGTAGATAGGCCTACCTCAATTTCACCTGGTGGTATATTGTATGACTCATTTTGTCACGACGCCTCACAAATTCTTATGCTTGTTTTGGTAAATCGCAGATATTATATTATTTTAAGACGATAGTTGGATATGCTTACATTTGAAACGGACTGGGTCAGTCAATTAATCCCTTAATTAATTAATTAATTAATTAATTGATTAATTGATTGATCGATCGATTGATCAATGGTGGCACCAGCCCC
>JAOTQE010067782.1:5000-17456 GCA_025631205.1 Nesometra sesokonis
GTTGGAACGTTGAAATGCAAGTTTATTGCATATTTAAAGCTCCATCCAGACTATAACATTTTATATAAATGTTATTTATACATGGGCAGATCGGTCAAAATATTTTTGGGGTAGACATTGCACTCCATGGAATCCCTGGATCTTCCACTAAAAACGAGTCTTCAGATTTTATAGTAGTTTAATCTTGACTATCACAATACAATCCTTATATTATCCATTTAAAAAGGGATTGCACAGTATGGCATATCTTCGCTAACAAGTTTAAAGTGTAACTCCGGGATTAAATATTTTATAGATAAATCTATAGAACAAGTACAGTAGTTGCGACCTAACTGACAAAATTTCACAACATTTGGACAATGATATAATGCCTAAATACATGTTGCAAAGTGAGTAGAAAATCAAAAGTGGGTCTACTACTCAAATTACACGGTGTTAAAGAATAGGAAAATCAGATATTTTGAAAGGGCTGTGCTTGAAAACCAAAATTACTTTAGAATTATAACTTATATAAATGGAAAGATCAGCAAACAATCCACTACAACAGGTAATTTTAATGTGATTTTTGATATGGTTTTCCAAAACAGCCCTTTCAAAATCTGTAATTTTATTCTTTAGCATTGTGTAATATGTGTAGTAGACGTACTTTTTGATACAAGATCCATTTAAAAAAATGTTTTCTTTCATTATCTCCTTGTCCTAATGTTGTGAAATTTTGTCAGTTCACTACAAATTGTTCTATATGTGTACCCATAGAAATTTTAATCCTGAAGCTCCCCTTTAAAAATTTACCTCATTGAACTGTGATCTGATTTTTCAAAGAGCACCACCAGTAGTCCACCTAGCCCTTTATAAAGTAATGTTAGGTTTTTTCTTAGTGTATTTAATGAGATTAGGGTTGCGTTTGTTACTGGTCAGTAGGCTATGAGTTATTCAAGTGTCCTTGTATTCACTCCAGGGTAATGAGTTGTTAATACTGTAGTTCTGAACCACTTGTAGAATGGTAAACTAACGTTTGTCAACCTTAATGTTCTGCAATATTGCAATCTATACTTTTAATTATGCTTTCTGAATGCATCGGAAGATGCACTATGCAGATCATGTTTTACGATGGAGTGCCAGCAATCTTGCAAGCAAACCTCTAGAGGTCACAACTGAAGGTGTGTTTCCCTAAGGTCCGGAAATAGCTTTCTTCTTTCAGTACATGGCAGAAGCTCCTGCACTCTGGAACAAACTTCTTATCGAGGCGAAACGTTCTCCATCTGTTAGTGTCTTTAAACAACGACTTAAATCATTTTTTTTTTTAAATCTAACATTTTACCCCGAGACCTAATCACAGAAATATCGGGTTGGTGTCCGGCGGGGGATAGTTTACTACTTTAGTTAAGTTATATTTTTGATGTAAAGAGCCTAGAGGGATTGTTGATCTATTAGGCGCTATATAAATGTCTATTATTATTATATTATTAAGGTGAATCAAATACATAGCAGATCTCCCAAGATAGAAAACTGAAAATCTTTGAGATTTTGTTCGTAACTGTTGTGGGGTATTATATGGGCTCTAAACGTGAAATTATATAAACCATTCCCATGCTTTGATTATCATAAATCAAATTACAAATGAAAAGGAGTTTACATGTGTGTTTGTTACAATTATTGACAAATGTACATTTAAAAGTTTATATTATTATTGTATCAAAGTTCTTGAGAAAATCGTGAAAAATCCAAATTTCTGAAGAAAATAGGAAATTCCCTGGAGCCTGGGAGATGATGGAGACTCCAGGATAATCCTGGGGACTTGGGTGCCCTGACAAAGATTGCACATTATAATTGCAAGAATAAACAGTTAAGTATTTTAAAACTTTCTTTTCATTTGTATTTATTTTCAATACAATAGCTCCTTGTAGAAAAAAAAATGGTATAAATAAACTTTAAGTCACAAACTTAAAAGCTTTATTACTGAAATCTATATACACAATGTGGATCACTGAACCACTGGTTAATAAAGCAGTTAGAATATTTAAAATTTCTTTACAAATATAGTTTCAACTCTTTGGCAAACAAAAAATTGAACTGCATGCTAAAAAAATCGGTCTTATATAACATTAAATTATGGCACCAAACATTACTTGAAATCAAAATCTGGGGCAGGTATGTGTAAATGCACCTAATCCAGAGGTGGATCTGGGGTATCCTCCCCTCTTATGTTATGCTTGCACCCACAAAAAACCAAACATAAAGCCCAAATTTAAAAAGGGTCAGTGTTCCCCCCCCCTGTCATTGCACCTAAATTGTAATGCAGTAAAAAAAAGAAAATTATTATGCCGAGAGAAATTCCTAGGCACCTAGATGTAGATATTCTCAAAATATCTAAAGTTGTGCTCGCACCAGGATGATTGGTCACCTTCTGGAAACCTCAAGACTAAACTCTGCATCAACCTCAGCAGCTAAGAATGCTGAAGTCAACAAGTTTTTAACAACTGCCAGCCAAAAATTACAAAAAAAGTTAAAGGTCCACTAATCAACTTCAAGTAAGCAAGTAATGAGATACATGCCATCGTGGCAAGATTCAATATTGCAACATAAATTATATCATCAGGAACAAAAGTTTGTCCATAAAATTCCAGCTTTTAAGCACCAATTCCAAAAGTGTTAACCAATTAGAATTATTACTAAGTATTAACCAATCATAACTAACCTAAGATTACTGATGACTTAGTTTATGTTGAAATGTTGAATCCTGTCACGATGGCATGTATCTCAGTGCTTGGAGTATGCATTATACTTTCTTACATAATTCATTAAATACATTAATCAGCAGCAGTATAGACTGTACAGGTATGAATTGGAGCCTGCCAAATGTTTCTGTTAGAGAGTATGATAAGCACAATTTGCTATAACTGGTGGTCTTGAAAAACACCTCATACACTTGGTATAAGTTATTTAAAATTAAATTAAACAAGTACTCAATGATGTTTACCATCACATTTTAATTTTGTAAAAACTACCCACCTGTGGAAATATACATGTCTCACACCTACATACTTTTTTGCATGCATAATAGTAAAATTTTCACACCTGAAATTATTTTCTCATGCATGAAACAACCCTGGAAACTGTGGAAATGACCCCAAAACGGGAATTTTTTTTTACAAAGTAGTAAGTGTGTTGTGCACTGAACCATGGAGACTTGCTGGTCCATGGTTTGGAATATTGCCACTTTGTTTCAGCTATTTGAATTAAAAGTTAAACAGCACAGACTTCTGGATGAGACATTGGGCATGTTAAAATACAATACTACACCTAGGGGCGTATACAGGAGGGTGCTCAACCTGGGTTGAATTCTGACAAGCAAAAAAAAAAGTTATTTCCCCTATTTTTACCTCAATTTCTAGATTTTAGGTTTTTTTCGTCAGATTTTAGCCCTTCTTCTCTCAAGGGGGGTGCTCAAGGTCCAGATTTTCAATTTTCTTTCCTAATTTTACTGTTTTTTTGCATCTGAAGGGGGTGCTCAAACACCTCAGCACCCCCCCCCCCCCTTCCCTAAATACGCCACTGCTACACCTCTGGACTTTCATGGGTTATCTTAGGTCATTTAGCTGATTTTAGCTCTGCTGGCTAAACTGGTCCCAGTAATGGTGTTGTGCGCTGAGATGTGTGCTCGTCCATGGTTAGAAATATTGCACTGCTTCTAGCCCCGCTAGTCCCCCATAACTGCACTGAAGGGAAAGTAGGCCTAACCTTTCAAACCAAAGCCGCATTCACAAATTCCGACATAGTCCCGTTTTACAGTTTTTGTGTGAAAGGGACTAATAAAAAATGCCTGGATCCTGCCAAATTTATGTACATTATTTAAATCCTAAACATTTAGTTGTTTAAGTTTGATTATTTACATATGTACATTATATGAACTGTTTAAAAGACAATTGTTTGTCTAATTATATATAATTCTATGCCCCAACCTCAAATTTTCACAACCAACTTCTGAACCTTAAAAATACCCACGTTTTTAAGAATTGTATTTCAATAAAACTGCACTTTTCCCAGACCAACAATTACAGTAAAAAATGTTCAATATATTCTATTTTTTACAAACATAAGTAATTTTTGCATTAAGATTGGAAGGTAAGACAGCGTAATATTTGGCTAAAGATAAACATATTTGGTTGATACATTGATTCTACAAGCAATACATAAATTCACTTAAAATCTTATTTACATATTGATTCATAAGACACAGAATCTAGAAAATTAACAACTATTTAATGTAAAATAAGTTACAAAATTATTTTTAGAATCTTCATAAAGGTTTTGCCTATAAAAATTCTTTAGCTTTATTTTAAAAATACAAACTTGAAAAGTAAAAGAAATCAAGGCTCATATGAAAGGAGGAGGAATGTAGTGAAAGAAACAAGTAGGCTTTTAAAATGTACATCAAGATATACCCTGCTGCTATCTATACAATAGATAAATCAAATAGAAAAACAAGCAATACACATTATATTTTTACTGTTTAAATAATTGCTGCAGACATTCTTCATAATGACATTATTTTTGTAGTTTTTACATGTAATATATTTCTTATATGCCAGCCTTGGCCCAGCCTAATATTTGATTGAAAATTTGATTAATAATTAAAAAAAAATAAGTATTATATAAGCCTATTCAGAATTAAGCATTACAAAGATAATATATGCCTATTTTCAGGCATATGATACAAAACTGTACTCATGGTAAAATTGCTTGTACAATATTTTTCCATATACAATAATTATTCATAAATTAGGTAATTTTCACATTAGGCATTACAGAGGTAATATATGCCTATTTTCAGGCATATGATACAATATTGTACTCATGGTAAAATTGCTTGTACAATATTTTTCCATATCCAATAATTATTAATAAATTAGGTAATTTTCACATGTATTATATTTCTTATATACATGACTTATTTGTTTATTAATATATTAAGATTAGCCATGGCCTAACCTGATTTTTAATTGAAATATTAATTACAAAATTGAGCATTTTTCAAGCCTATTCTGATTTAAGCATAAATAAAGATAATATTGTATTCCTATTTTCGAGGATACAAAACAATATTGTACTTTCTGTGACAAAATAATAAACTTTGTTTATATCTCCCTCAAAAGTATACAATAATATAAAAATATAAAATACATTTATTTGTAATGAATTAAATGTAACATTAATTACCTTAGTAAAATAACACATATTTCAATATTCACACAACCTTATAGTGAACAGTATTGTGTAATGCACAGCAAATGTTTGTTTCTAAAAAAATAACATGGAGCCTTAACTTTTTATAAACATTTTACTTCTTGTTATTACTCAGTCACAAAAATTATCGAGTTGTAGATTTATGTGACTGTACATTTACAACGTCCAACTGCACACAGGCAGATATCTATTTGATACTGGCGTGAAACAACTTTTCTTGATACTGTAGGCTATTCCACTGCCTAAAAGACCTAGAAGAATGATGTTTACCCTTGTCCAAAATAGAGATTTAAAGCACTTGATGATATTGTGGAACCTCTCTGTGCAGATACCGCTCATAAGTAGACACATACAGTAAATGCAAAAATACAGAATGCAGTTTGAGAGGAGCTACCTTGAGAATGCTGTGAAATGTTGGACATAGTACATATATGTGATTTTTGCAAAGATTAGTACTCTATCGGACGGCCTCCCGTAAGCGAATGCCTCCCGTAAGCGGACACTTTTTCCAGCCCGACGCTGTCCCCTTAGTAGAGATTCAACTGTTACATCTAAGTGCTGTTACTAAGTTCAGCAATGTATTGTTTTAGCTGGAGAGGTCATGAATTCAACTGGATACTGTTAAATTCTCAAGTTTCTTTGAAAGACGTGGCTTTCCATATTCCAGCTGGACCAGTAGGGACTGTAAAGCACTTGATAGATCATCAAAGCTAGGCCTGAATTGAAAAAAAATAAAAGAATATTTATGGTAAATAGTAGTACAAATTCTTCCATATCATTTCAATACAATCCCCAGAAAACTACATAATCTAGGTTGGTCCTTATCCTATGTATTGTTTTCTTGTGTTGTATTTTTGATAAACTAAATATTTGTTGAATTTGAATCGCCTCTGCCATCCTCATCATAATATCAGTTATCTTCAAAATCTTAGCATAATCATCAAAATAAAAAAAATTGCACCGGTTATCTCTGTCATCGTCATAATCTATCCTTATATTCATCATACTCCTCATCATTTATCAACATCAATCACCAGTGACAGATTCAGACGGAGCATAGAAAAGCGGTCTCCATCTTTGTTTTTGTTTTGAATACTGTAGTCCACTAGTTGATTTTACATTTCACTAGCCCACAAGCAATTCAAGTAGCCCATGTCTGTGGCAACTTAATCTATAATGTGTAAAAGTAACTGCTTGAAACTTGTATTCACTAGCCAACTGGGCTGGTAAAAATGAAAATTCACTAGCCCGGTGCAGTTTTCACTAGCCATTGTATGCTGGGCTAGTAAAAAATCGAGCCCTGCAAGAAGGCTATTAAATGACCATATGAATTTCTAAAAAAATGTTAACGAAAACATTGTCGATGTTGGGTTTTATACAGGGGCACATTTAGGTGGTGGTGGGGGAGGGAAGTTGCGCTCCCTCTTATATTACATGCACCCCCAAAATTTACCCCCAAAATTAAAATGAGGGGAAAGAAACTAACAAAACAGGGTATGGGAAAAGGTCCCCCAATGGGGATGTTGACGCCAACCACCCCACTCCCCCTCCCCCACGTAGCACCACCACTGCTTACTCAAAACATGGCCGTGTTGTGAATTGGGATTGGACTAAATTTTTGTTAGTTTGAAATAAAATTACAGTAGGCTTTTTTAGAAAGTAATAATTCGGTTCAAAAATAGAAAGCATCTTTTGAGCAAGGCCATTTTGATAGCGCAATGGAAGGATAAACAACATTTTAGGCCAATTGCAATGCTTACCTGTTATCAGATTCAAGATCGCAACACTCCCTAACAATTTTTATTAACTGCTCTGGACAACCAACACCAAACTTCTGTTGAAACAACGGAACATTCAAACCGAAGTCATGACGCCGTGGAAGAATATCGGGGTCAGCACTAATTCGACCAATGAGTTCACAGAGAATTATTCCAAACGAAAACACATCCACTTTTTCATCATACTGTTGACCTGTTAAATCATGTTAAAAAAATATTTATTGAAAATCAGTGTTATTTAAAATGATTAATTCAAAATTACCCAACCTTCCTTTGAAAATGCAGAGTAAAAGTGAACAAACTCTCTATGGTGAATGTACACGTAATGTAAACCAACGTTGAGGTAAATATTATTATTGAGGAAACAAACTTAACCCATTTGTCATCATTTCACCACAATGAGCCTAAGAGGTAGGCAATTTATCACTGCTATGCACGAATCATTGCATAAATTATGATATTGTTACTGGCCACTTCCACTTATAAGTCACTATAAATAAATATATAATTATATAATAAAATAAACTGTTAGTGTTAATTGCGATGATGAATTTGTGTAATACCACAGTTTTGCTAATTATTTCCTGTGCTCTATATGATGTCACAAAAATAAAATGTCCTTGGTCTTGAATGGGGCCTAAAATCCTGAAAGAAAAGATTGGGTTTTTCCTTTAAATTTTATATTTACCGATTTTTTGAATAATTACATAAAATTATCTTGAAAACAATATGAAGTATATAACTTTATTCCGGAAATTGTAAGAATTACTTTTAAAGACTCTAATGGCTTAAATGTTTTTTAAAAATTTCAGAATAAGAAGATTCAAATTTTGTAACATGGTTGGATAGTCAAAATGCAAGTTAATAATGCACAGACTTTTGGATGAGACATTAAGCAGTTGATCCCATGTACAACATGGCTCATGTGCACGTTAATGAAGGCAGTGCACTCTTCGGAAAAGAGTAGGGGATTGTCTCTTGGTATACTAGCCAATCACCATCAGAAAGGATCCCACTGGAAATAAGTCCACTTTGGACTTCCGTGGGTTATCCTTGGGGCTCTCACAAGACCGAATACATCAAATAAAACAAACAAAAAGTGTTATGACTACAGAGGTCCCAAGTTTGAGAAGTCAAAAATCAGGAGATTTTATGTCGGCTGATTTTTCGATCAAATTTGCTTCAATGCAAATGTGCGACGCGACACAAAAAAAAAACAACTAAAAAAAGTACATAACAAAATAAAAAATATCTATATTATTGTATATAAATTATATTTAACACTGAGCAGAGCTGGAATTTTTTGAAGGGACTACCTAATTTGCTCCTAGGCTAGGCCAAGACCCACTCTGAATATTTTTGGGAGACTCCTAAAATTTTCAGGAGAAAATGTATTTTTTTAAGAAGGTGGTAGATGACTTAAAAATCAGGAGACTCCCGCCATTTCCAGAAGACATGGGACCTCAGTGACTACTTGGATAGGTCTGTGAACCTTGAGTAAAGTTAAGCTACATATTCATTACCTAGAAATTCCACATAGGAAACTTAGATACAGTGCTGAGTGAAAAAAAGTTTGACGCTGGCTGCCAAATATTTAGTTCCCCTGTGGAGAGGGGATTGTTTACATATACTGAGTACAGGATATGCTCAAGGTCAGTAGCAATAACAATATAACTACACATTTCTATAGTGCTAGCTCCGTATATAATGCAACATTTTGGTCCATTCCAAAAGTATAACTAGCTAGCTTTAGTATAAAAACACATTCCTGGGTAACATATATCCAGCCAACAGTTATTAACAAAACAGATCATAAATCATTGTATCCACTCAGGACTATATGTCAGTTTGCTATGCACTTTACCAATTTTAGACCTCTGTTCATCTATGTTTACAATTATCAGGGGCTGATTTAAGAGGGGGCCAAGCCGGCCTTGCCCCCCCCCCCCCCCCCCGCCCTTTCAGAAAGTAAAATATATTGAATATTATTAACATTGTCTATAAAGCAAAAATATTCAGCAAGAGTTGATCCCTTAACATGCCCCTGAGGCCATTTCAGGACATCTAAAGTCCAAAATCTCCCGGGGGAGCATCCCCCGCACCCCCCTAAAACCTTGACTCTCTACTGCACCCCCACCCCTTTTTCCAAAAGTCTGGATCTGTCCATGATTATATTTTGATATCAATAAATTTGTTCATACACCAAGTATGTGAAAAGTCTGTAGATTTATATAAATGGATTAATATGTTAAAAGAATGAGTCGAATTGGAAGGAAGTTAGAGAACCACAACCAGGAAATGATTAGTCAGCTGTAGTAAGAGTTTGGAAATCATAAGTGGAATCATTGTATTAAAAAGATTAAATCTCATCACTGGGTATAAAAAAGGTAAATTGAATTTACTGAAACTAATTTCTAGCTATGAGCATCTTCCAAATGGATACTGAGGAATTTTTAAATATTCACCATTATTATTATAAAAAAACTGTATTCTATTTGATTTATTTTGCCTGTTAATTTTGGGAAAGTAATATATATTTATAATTATCTGAAACCTCAAAGAAAAACAATATTTTAAACATTTTTGGGCAGTTGCAGTGGTGAATTTCAGGGGTTTTTCTTAAAAATAACAACAGACTAAAAGCGAATAAAAAACAAAACATGCACAGCCACTGTTCTGCAACAATTGTTACTGTATGGAGGTTCTTTTTTTCTTTTCCTTTTGCTTGTCAAAACCAAAATCGGGATTTAAGCCCCCCACCCACCCCAAAAAAAAAAAAAAAAATCACAGTTCTGGATCAGCCCCTGAGTTAATTTTAAAATTCATATTTCTATTCATACACTTATAGTAAAAATGTTTAATTACAAAAAATAAACTAAAAGATAAGTATTACATAAAACATTAACATGAGCTGCTCACAACAAACATATTTGAAAACTGAGTGTTGCTGATGATACTGGGAAGGGGCAGAATCAGACTTTTGGAAAATTGGGGGAAAGTAGACAGTCAAAGTTTAAGGGGGTCTGGTCTTTAGATGTCTGGAAATGGCCTTAGGAGCATGTTAAGGGGTCAATTCTTCCATATGATTGCTTAATATTTTTTATTTTATAGACAATGTTAATAATAATGATATATTTTTCTTTCCGAATTTGGAGGGGCGGGATATATGTCATTGCTTGGAATATGTATTATAATTTCTTATAAGGTGATTCACATTATATATCGCCCTCTATTTTAGTTTGACATACAAGCTTGGATTTAAAAATACGTAATTGAATTAAAAGGTTAATGTCTATCATTAGATTTGACAACAGTTAACACACTTTAATGTATTCTAATAATAATGATGACAAGAATAATATTTACCTCTCAACATCTCAGGTGCCATCCAGTATGGGTTTCCAACCACCGTGTACCTCTTTTTTCGTCCCCTTCCAAGTGAATTTGTCCCCAGCTGGCCCAGCCTTGGATCTGTTTTATCTTCTACCATGATACGGGCAAGTCCAAAGTCAGCAACGACCACGGATCCATTTGCTCGAACCAAACAGTTTGGGGAATTAAGATCTCGGTGAATGATGGCTTTAGCGTGAAGATATCGCTATCAAAATAAAATTACATACAGTATACTTTATTCATTTTGGTATAAAAATGAATATGACTCATACATAAAATATAATTATTCAAAGGAGCTTTTCAATTTTCATCTGGTATCTGATACATATATAAAAGGATTGTTAGCATTTCTAAATGTTATTGATTTGGGGGGGGGGGTGAATCAGGGAGGGCCTGACCCTCGTTCAGGGTTGAGGAAACAATCTTATGCAGCATAAACATAGACATTTACTCCATGAGCTAAAATAGGGGAAATGTCCATTTTTCGCTTGTCAGATTGGATTGGGGATCTGCCACTGTATTCATTTCAAAAGATTAATCATAAAATCATTTCCATAAATTCATTAAACATAATAATTTCTATTTAATTACTTTGATTTAATACTTGTTTGCTTTTTTTCAATACAGGAAATTAAATCATTACATTTAAAACAGTTTGTTTCTATATATAGACCAAATTTATACAAACCTTACTAAAAGAGTGAATAGTAGTCTAAGAAATTATTCATGTGTCAAACCAAGGTCAACAAAATCTCGACATTAATGTTTATTATGAACACAAACAGGATGATATTAATTAGTAATTAACCTTATTCTAATTGCATTGTATGCCTGAAAGGGCCTCTTAAGGAGAGTGGCCGATGACTCAATGGCATTGTTGTGGGGTAACTAAAAATGACACTCACCCAAAATCAGAAGTAAAATGTGGCAGAGCCAAGCCAAATGAGACATACTGTAAGTCGGAAAATTGAAAATTGATTTTTTTATGGATTATAAAACTACACATTATTATCTTTAACATGCTAAAAAAATCAGTTTAACATGATGTTTCCTTGAAAAAGTTATAAGCAATCGAAGTTCGAACTTTTAAAATGTACGTTTAGAGAAAACTGCATTTGAAAATTGTTTATCTGTATACACTGACTAAGCAAAGTCATTTTAAATTGCATTTTTTAAAACATTTTTGGATCATATATCTGGCAATGTTACGGTAGTATGAAAGTTGAATGTATGAACTGTATATTTTTTAAATAAAATAAATTTTGAAAAAATTGATTGATTGATTAATTTTAAATTTCTGCCTTTTGTGGAAATCTAGCATTTGCGACTTATGTCTCATTTGGTTTGGCTCTGCCACAAATGGCACAAAATAAACAAAGTCAGAAAGACATTTCACAAAAGAAACAGCAAAAAATAAGGGAAATGTCACAAGGGAAACAACAAATCAGAAGAAAAATGCTACAAGAGAAACGTCACAAAACAACATATCAGAAGAACAATGTCAGAAGGGAAACAACAAATGAGAAGGAATGTCACAAGGAAGACAACAAATTAGAAGGAAAATGGCAAAAAAGAAACACCAAAGTCAGAAGGCAAATGTCACAAGGGAAACACAGCTGTGTAAGACAAACCGTGGAAAACAGGAAAGTAATCGTATCGCCTAAAGCATCAAGTGAATTGTCAGTCATAATATTCCTTTACAAGTTAATAGCAGGGCTTCTAGGGATGGGTGGCAGGTAGGAATTAGGCTGGACTGAAAGCTTTGAAATAGGTTTTTAGGGTGGATAGAAGACTTCCTAGCGGCCGTTCCGTGGCAAAACAACGTAACTTGATTTTTTTAGATTTTGAGATTTTTGCATTTGGGAAAAAACTTATCATGCTGAACAGTGTGTGAAAATTTCGAATCCTGAACTGAGATAGCAGGACGTAACTGTAAGCATGTAGCGTAAAATACAAGAAACTTCCGTGGCAAAACAACGTATCTTGCAGATTCCGTGGTAAAACAACGTATCTGACAGACTTTTGTAGCATATCCGTG
>JAOTQE010067793.1:0-17453 GCA_025631205.1 Nesometra sesokonis
TTTTTGTAAATAAATGTAGTAGGTTGACTACAACATGAAGATTAAAACCGTTGTGTTTCTGTTCCAATTTATTATTAGTTAGAGGAATAAATGTTAAGTATCACATATGGTTGCTAGTATTCTATTACATGTACTGAATTTGTGGCTAGAATAACACCGAATAAAATTACGTCTGTTAGAGACCTACCTGCCATAAATTGCTCATAGCTGATGTTTCCATGAAGTCCACTACGAATGGATTCTAAATTCCTTGACAGTTCACTAATGGTCCTAGTAACTTCGCTCGATAGCTTTCTACTGTTCTTGTGTACTGCGGGGATCCGGTTGACAACTTCAAGAGATACTGGATCACACGGGTAGTTTAGGTCGACCGCACCACTTCGAGGTTGCTGCACCTTAGCCATATCTAGAGAACATTTTAAACAAAATGTTATTGTAAAGGAAATTGTTATTACACAACATTTAGAATAAGGACGACATTTTCTAACTATGATTAGAATGCAACATCAACTAACTGGAGATCCTGTGAAAATGTACCGCAGTTGCAAAAAGGATCGTTTATTTATATCGCTTATTATGTTTTGGCCAGATTTGGAAGTGGTCGTTTATTATACCATTCACAAATGAAACTCCATTCCAAATTTCACAACATTTGGAAAATGTGATAATGCCGAAAAACATGTTGCAAAATGAGTCCCAAATCAAAAGTGGGTCTACAAGTCAAATTACACATTGTTAAAAAATAGGAAAATTGGAAATTTTGAAATTTTTCTTGAATAACTACTTGAAATTAACTAACAATTATACTGAAGGGATACTAAATTTATTATTTTAGACTGTGTTATTTACACATCACATTTCATCAATCTTGCGTGCGTACGCGTTTTATTTCCGCATTAAACAATCGGAAAATAGTAGTGTAAAACGAAATATTTTTGGCCACATTGGTTGAAATTTCAATTCCTAAACCAATAGCAGGAACCGTACTATGCCCTAAACAAAATCGATATAGAGGACGTATTTCTAGCTTGCTAAGTTAGCCACTGCAACGCTGCTCTGGATCGAGTTCGGTACGGAAAATGGCATTTGGGAGGTTTCGCAACTTCACAGAATACGACAACGAAACGGGATACGTCATACATTCTTGTAACGTTTGAATCAAACACTTTTGATATCTGTCACAGTTTGTCAGTATTTTACGATGATCATAAAAAAATTCGTAGGTAAAAAATTCGATATATTTTTAACACATTTATCAACTTTAAAAAAATGTATAGTGTGTGCATCCGTTTTTGTTATCGTATTTCGTAAACTTGCGAAACTTCACTACTGTACTGTCGCAGTTCCACTTCCGATTTTTTTTTTGAATTAACAGTACGATGACTTTAGAACTAAATAATGACTATTGGGACAACTAAATCCATCTTACCTTAAAATAGTCTGACTTCTTTTTGCAAATTGAAAATGTTCTTATGACTATATATGACTAGAGTATTCGAGGCCAGGATACAATGTCGATTCTATCGATTTTTTTTTTAAATGCAATTTAGTCCGACTGCAGGACGGGTATCACCACCGAAGGGGATAAATATACATTCAACTTTTCTAGACCAAAATTGTCCGTAGACTACGAAATCGAAGATGATCGACCAGAATGAACGACTTTGGAAGATATGAGGGTAATAAAAGATAAAAATTAACCAATTAACATACATTTCAACTGCGATCGGTTTTACGATTATTATTTTTGTTATTTCCTTTACTTTTTTATATTTTGAGTAATATCCTCAATCATAAAACTGTATAATATAACTTTGTTGGTCAATTAAGATCAGGTCAAAGGTAAAATTTTGACTATAGTTATACCAATTTAAAATAAAACAAACATGAAATGCAATTTAGTCCGGCTGCAGGAGGGGTATCTCCACCGAAGGGGGATAAATTTAGATGCAACTTTTCTAGACAAAAATTGTCCGTAGATTACGAAATCGAAGATGATCGACCAGAATTGAACGACTTTGGAAGATATAAGGGTTGGTCAATTAACAGACATTTCATCTGTGATCGGTTTTACGATTATTATTTGTTTTTTTTTTTTTGTTTTTTTACTTTTTTATATTTTGAGGAAGTTCCTCAGTCATAAAACTGTAAAATACAATTTATTTTGTCAATTAAGATCAGGTCAATTTTGACTAGTTATACCAATTTAAAATAAAACAAATAGCTAATTTTAATTTGACGTCTTCGTTTGTATTCAAACAAGTCGATCCGACAATAAGACGCGGAAAGCTGCGCGCAGTAGCTAGCTGTAGCTGGTCAGTGCCACCAACTGCACGCCATGACTTTTATTTAGCCAACAAAACCGGGCTAATATTCCTGTTCTACAACCGCCTATACAAGGCGATTGAAGATTAGAGTGTGGCTACTGGTCCAACTATAAAAGCAAGACCAGTGATCGAATGGATTTGGTTCTGTATTGTGCTTGCTTTGAACATCATCTGCTATACAAATTTCAAATTCAATATTTTTGAAATTTTTTAATTCAATTTTAATGTTAATGTATTACCAGTTTATGATTAATTTATTGTTTCATATCTCGTAGATATTTAAAGTGACACCCATACAATGCTGGTTATCAGAAATTATATATGGAAAGAACCAAACGCAAATAGTCACAAACGTGCGTGACAAGACCGACAGACAGACAGACAGACATTTTTGAAAAGCTGTTTATAGAGACGCTTTTTGCGTCAAAAAACTATTACAAATATTCTTGGTTCAAGACGGGGATTCGGTTTAGTTCGTGAAAGACGATTAAAAGGTACCCATTGCGTTCCATAGCAGGTGGATCGTCATACCTTTCTGATGTTTGTATATTAACGACAAACCTCACACCACTAAAACTTCATCATCCACTAGTGGCGCATTTCATTAAACACTTATAATATACAGACTTGGAGCAAGTCTATACAACGTGTGCCATCTAAATCTATCATAAACAGAGCAGATTCATCATTTAATCATTCAATGTCATAATTTTACAAAGCTTGGCTATGTGAATTTACAAATTAAGCTAAATTAAGTTTTTAATGTGTTTTATATGAGGTATGTGATAAACATCGCAATAATCAAATCAACCGTGTACAGTTTTCAATATTAAGACATACTGTATATGCATGTCAAGGGTCAAATAGTATTTAAATATAAAATAATAATACAATTTTAAAAATTATTTAAAGGTACCGGTTTTTTTTTACTGAAATATTTGTTTTTATTTCATATGCTTAAAACAAATGTACAATGTAAAAAATGTTGCCATACTTAAACATTGATCTGTTATCATATCTGTTACCATATCGAATAATTTTATTTTTAACAAAAAGTAAATAAATCGATTTTGTTTTTAATTTGAATACTTTCTTATTTGTTATACATTCGTCTCTGTCTACATTCACTTGATTATTATTGTTCTTTATTATATTGATCCATTCTTTTAGAATTGCATCAATAATTGTTGCAAACTCGCATAGCCGTTGTTCTTTATATGTAATTTTCCACAATTTTGTATACCACAGAGATTTTTTTCTTATATAAAATTTGCTGATTCCCCCATAATGTTTGCTTAATAATCTCCTCATAAGAAGTATCTTTTGGAATATTTCAATTGTTTAATTCAACGTATGATTTTATGACACTGTAATAAAAAAATGGGATATTTTTTTTAAACATGTTATTTGTAAGGTTAATATTTGACATATTGAACATTACTCTATCATTACCACAACATTTCACTAGGTAATATAAAGGCAATAGTTTCCATCTCACATGTTTTCGTGATAAAAGTTTTCTAGCCCAAGTAATCTTTAAAGCTTTAACATGTGATAAGAAATCTGGCATATTTATCCCCTTCAAGCACACCACCAATTAGAACATTTCTTTTTATTTCTTCAGTTTTTCCATTCCATAAAAAAATATATACCAATTTATTGACCTTTGAAATTACCCACTAAGGTACTTCAATTACTGAAGCATTGTAAGTTAACTTGGATAATGCTAAGCTCTTTACAATCGTAGCTTTACAAAAAAACGTAAGTTTTCTTCCTTTCCATGAATTGAGTATTTTCTCTAAATTAATCACCTTTTCTTTCCAATTTTATTCATTGCATTTTTATCATCATAACCCACATAGATTCCAAGAATCTTAATTGGTTCTTTAGCCCAATTCAGGCCATATGGTTTTTTTCTGTTTTATTTACATTTTTTCCAATCCATAAGGTTTCATTGAGACTTAATAAATTTATTATTTATTTATACACAAGGAAGAGGCAATACCATCAATATTAAGTTACCATTTTAAATTGAATTGAATAATGATTTGGTTTGGCAATATATGTTCACTACTGTGCCGATAACCCTTCAGTGTTCCCTTTTAACATGTATTTTAGTTAGAACCTTTCTTTGATGAAAAGCAAATTTTGTCGCCAGCGAAAGACGACAATTTGTGCCGGCGACAAATTGTACCGGCAACAATTTGTGCCGACAGGCCCTGCCCAAATTGTCGCCGGCGACAATTTGTGCCGTGACACACGATAACGTTTGAATCAAACACCGTTAAATATGTGTCAGTTTATTTACAGCGATCATCAATTATTCTTAAGTGGAACATTCCAAATATTTTTGAATACAAAGTGAGACTTTTCCGTTATATTCGTAACTTTGCGAAAACTCCCTATTATTAAACTCCCCCCCCCCAAAAAAAAAAAAAACAACTGCAAAACTGCAACAGACAACCTGCGTCGTCACTGTCAATGTATGTCATCATGAAGGCACCTGTGATGGCGTCCAACTGCACGGCTCTTATGCTGCTTAGTGGTAGATACTGGTAATGAAATACGTCCCCTGCTTCGCACTTTATTGAATATTTAGTGGGCTTAGCCGAGCTTTCAGGTGGCACTGTAGCCACTTGGGTACCTATAAAAAATTGTTGGAACACTGTATATAACCTTTAATTATAAAGTAGTAGTAGTGGTAGTGGTAGTGGTAGTGGTGGTAGTGGTAGCGGCAGCGACAGTAGCAAACAGTCAATTCAACGTAATATTATTAATGTATACTATTTACCAGTTTTTTACGCTTGAAAATCTAACCAATACAATAAGATGGACTAGGTCATTGCAGTTATCCGTGCAAAGATATTGTTTGTTACGTTTATGGAAAGGTTGAGTGCGCCAGGGTGGGTTTTGGAGGGGGAATTACCTCTAATACAAAATTTCCGAAAGTAATAAGCCACTAGGCGCTCATATAGAGTATCGTGTACAGTAGTATATATTCATAAAGTGTACGGCTTGCGAGTCATTAGAAAAATCAGCAATTAATATTTAGGAAGTATGCTTTTTTTCTTTTTTTTTCTTTTTTTTCTTTCTTTTCACATTTGATGCTGCCATCAAATGTGACAAAATATGTCAAATATTTTATAGTACTACTGTAATAGGAAAAGGAAATTTTGTTTATCTACCAGAGCAGGCCTAGAACATACATTGTTTTCTTGTCCACGGGTCCCTGCCAAAAGCTCGGTCATAAAACAGAACAATGCAATTTGAAGCTAAGCATATTAACTGCCTAAATTACGCGACATTTGGAAATACTGTGGAACCTACTCTTTGTGCCTTCGTTAGTCAATATAATTACTCTACGATTAGTCACAAAAAATCGACCTCGTGTGAGGTTCTTCTTAACTGGCAGCGTTGGTGTACCAACATTAGCCAGCATCTTGAAAGTAACGTAGTGATATTGAAAATTTTTTTGGTTAGCCAGTACGATCTTATCACGGTAGAGCATATCTATGAAAAATAACATATCTATGAGCACAATCTCATCATGGTAAAGAATATCTATTTAAAAATAAGAACAGTCGTCATTATCATGGTAGGTTGTCATTTTATCGTCGTTATCACCATTATCATCGTCGACATCATCCTCATGGTTGTGGTGGTTGTAGCTGCGGTGGTTGTTGCAAAGGATGGCTGGGGCGTGGTGATGGTCGCTGACGTCTTGTGCGTCGTCGTCATTGACGTTGTCGGCATCATCTTTTTGGTACCGTATGAAGGGATTAACTGTACAGTTGAAACACAAGGAGAGTGATGATTAATTGTACGTTTAGAATACTAGATATAATTCGTCATCTACATTTAAAAAAATTGACTTTTCAAGATTCAAGATGGAAGATTTTTATTGCTACTGAAGCCAGGAATGGTCTATTATCCGCTAAAATTACAACAGTACACAAGACAATGCATAACAATAAATATATACAGTGTAATTGTAAATGTGAAGGTGGAGGTGTTAATGATTAAAGAGAGCAAGTTTTATGTCTTTAACGGAAATTTCAGAAGGGTCAAGAGCAAGGTCATAAGATAGTCGAAGGGCATAGGGTAAAAAGGAGGATTTAAACGGGTAGTGCGAACAGGAATAGGAAGAAAAAAGGTCAAACTCCGATAGCCATGAAGGACAGAAGAACAAGCGCGATGTTTGGGGAGATTGGAGTGCAAAGGGTGGTCAATGGTACGGGCAATTTTGGAATTAGTGGAGAGCAAAAATAATTTTTTGTCTAGATTCAAAATTAATGATAAATAGTTACATAATATTTACCATAGTTATGTGAGGTTCTCGGTAATTGATTGATTATTAGTCAGTCCGTCGGCCTGCCAGTCTCTACTGTGGTCGAATTCCATTACGTAGAATATTGTATTTCTTCAAGTTTGGTCGAATTGGTTTGGTATTTAGCAGGCAGTTTCTTAGTAATGTTCGTTGATTATCTCATTGGTTAGTTTATAATATTACTCGGTCTGTATGTCCCTTTTGCTCGTGTTTACGTTACGTTTAACTATATTCTCGTTCTCCATGTTCCCTTTTTTTAAAGATTTTTAAGTTTTTTAAGCTCATTCCATCCTATCAAATTTAGAACTTTCACATGCATGGTCATGATGATGTCACACCATGACCATACATAGAAATATCATTACCATATATGGATATAATCAAAGTTTTTTGTCAACAAAGTTTGATAGTCTGGACTGAGATGTAGTAATTTGATTATTCCTTGGATAATTGGCCAGTTGGTCGGCCTGTCTGTTGCCTAGTTATGAAAAGGACTAAAATTTAGTTATTTTTGTAGAAAAGAACTTTCACATTACTTGCTCAGGTTCCATTTCCGGATCAAGTCCCGATTCTGGCAAAGAAATCGTTGTCCTATTCTTTCAATGATGAAGACGTTTTGTATTCAAATAAATCGGATCAAAATGAATGTGGATATAAAATATCTTCACCATTAAAAGAATAGGAATCCGATATATTTGCAGGAATCTGAACCTGAACCAAAACTTAGTGGCACTATGTAGCTTGGTGATTAGGTGGTTAACATCCTTGCCTTCAATCTAGGGTTCGAACTGGTTGCACACTAGGTTATCTCTATTAAGGGACACCTTTCATCAAACTATTTAAATTTTTAACACTAAAGCCAATGCCTGTTTAGGGACATATCAAGGGGACGCGTTTCTTGGTTCCGAATGTGTCCCCTTAATGGAAGTTCTAATGTAATATTTTTTCAAAAAATATTAGACCAGAGGCGGCGGAACCGGTGTGACAGGTACAGCGGCCGCCATACCTATACCAATATTTTGCAGTGGTATTTTAGTCTCACAAATTGTGACACTTTAAAAAACGTTTTTTTATGTAAAAGAATGCCATTTCCCAACATAGGAGTTCCAAATACTAAAATCTTCTCACCTCACCTCAACCACTGTGGCACTAAAGTGGCTGTAGGCCATAACCAATATCACGTCCACGTGTATGGACCTGACCATATTAAAAGAACGTACACATTGAATGAATATGCTATTTGCGAGTACTAGAGGTTTACCTTCTTATACAATTTCAAAAACATTATCCCCAGTCATTGTGGCCCTGACGTTAATGGAGATTCACCTGTCGTACCAATTAGTAAGGCCTTCTACCGCCCCAGAATTTAGAATCCATCGAGCTTGCTTCTTACAAACCACATGTAGTATTTAAATACGATAAATTGATCTGCGGAGGTAGAAAGTTTGACCATGTATGCCTCGCCATATTTGTTGTAACTTAGTCTGTTTACTATTTCATTGCTCAAAGTGCACTGGTCTGTTAATGATGGTACTTTGCTTGGCACCAAACAACTCGCAATCTCACATCGCCGGACATTTTTTTCACGATAATTGCTGCCACACAATATCCGATCGACTGACTCCTTATCGGCATTTAAGAAAGTTGTTAAAACTTATTTATTTCCGATAGACTAGGTGGTAGGTATGAATAGATGCCAAAGACTATGACACCTGTGAATAAATCCCAGGCTGGCCTTGCGCCTTAAATTGCAGGGCAACGGTGCTGTGTTTGAATCCTCTTCCTTATTTTTGCTTTTTATGAGTGTGTTTCTGTTGTATTTTCGTTTCAGAGTCTAGATTTTCCTTTTTCAACAGTATAAAACCTGAAACACCCTGATCTTGATGAAATTTCGCTATATAAATGTAGCATTATTATTATTATTATTATTACTATTATTATTATTACCACCATAAACAATGAGTACCACATTGAAAAACATCCCTATTTTGGGCAACCCTTTGAAAAAAAATAACACCCTCCGACTAGGTTGATCTACCATGTTAAATTACTAGGGAGATCTACCTAGCAACACAGAGAACTACCTAGTAAGGTAGTATATAATTACCATGCCTGTTGATGTTATTAATGCCTTAAGGTTTATTCTAAACAATGGTTATATTTTTCTATGTATACTTGTAGAGCATTGCTAACCATCCTCGGTAGTATCTCTTGATATGGTAGTTTGTATAGGGTTAACCCTGTTAACTACCTTTATCTACCTTGTCACTACCATTATCTTCCATGTTAACAGAGTTATTTTTTTCAAATGGATAAGTCGCAAAGCTAATTTCCACAATGGGCTGACATAAAAAAATGGTACAATTTTTTTTCAAATTTTATTTTATTTCAAAAACATACAGTTTAAACATTCAGCTTTCAAATAACATTAACAATTTTCAGATATATGATCAAAAAACGTTCAAAAAATGCAATTTAAAATGATCCAGCTTAATCAATATATACTGATAAGCAATTTTAAAACGCACTTTTCTCAAAACATACATTTTAAATATTCAAACTTTGTTCATAATTTTGCAAGGTAACATTATATGAAACATATAAAAGATAATAACTTGTAGTTTCATAATTTATAAAAAACTCAATTTTCATTTTTTTGACTTATGCCTCCTTTGGCTTGGCTCTGCCACATTTGTTGGATCAACCTGTTAATTCCAATTGAGGTCATATATGACAAGTTTTAATTCTAAGTAAAATACATTATTAATCAATTTTGGCCTTTAGCAACTAAAATATCAGAACCGGTTTGTGGGCAGCTCATATCTAGTTCTGATGTTGGAATGGTGATCGTCCATGCTTCCTGCAATAGTTTTGCTGAACTTCAAACTTCTTAACATAATAAGTACCAATGCTACCACAGGTAAATGTTTCCAAAATGATTAAAATCTATTTTCAAAAACTGCAAATATATTAACATTTCTGCCAATGCCCATACATTTTAACTTTGGCAAATTTGCTCTATTTCATGGGCTGCAAAGGAATTAACTAACAAGTAAAATTGTAAAGACCATTCTTACCCCCTCTGTTTTGTTTACTTCTAACTGTTCTATCATACGACCTCGACCGGATTCTTGGATCAGTAAATGTTTTATAATCTCTCAAGGCATCTCCAAGGAATGATGATGTTGAACTATCACTACTAAGATTGCGGCGGTGGTGCTTTGATTGTAACATTCCGTTACTCTTTTGCTCAAACATCCCTGTCACCGAGGTTGAATCAGATGTGCTCAAGTCATCCATATCATGACTTTTCCTTGCTTCTACAGATTAGTGAAAATAAAATTGTTAAATTAACATTTTGCTCAGTGGCAGATTTATGGGGGGTGGGTTACTGACCCACTAATACTGACCCAAAAATTTTGTTTTGGTTAAAATTGGTATGGAGTAACAAAAATAGACGCAGAGCTGTTGTATATAAGGACTTCCAGAGGCACAGTCAGAACTACCAATTGCAATCATGTTTTTGTTTGTTTTGTTTTTTTTTTTATTTTTTATTTCAAAACCAAAATAGTGATTTTAGGCACCCCCCCCTCCCCGCCCCACAAAATATAATCCTGGATCCGCCCCTGTTGCTCATATTAAAAGAATAATTTTAAGGACATTTAATGCAATTATAATACAGTATGAATGACTTTTCATTTGCATTGATTTTTTCTATGATTTTAATAAATATATCTTATTACACCATACTATATTAGGCTATATTGGTAAAGAGGTTAAAACTATAAAAAGTGTATTGAGCTAAAATTGAATCAAGAATTATATAATAATCATTTATCATTGATATAATTTATGGAAGCAGTTGGCATTTTGGTCTTCCAATCATGAGGTCGGTGGTTCGAGTCTCACTCTGGTCGGTTGTTTGTGTTCCTAGGCAAGACACTTTATCCCCATTGCCTCTCTCCACCCAGGATTATAAATGGGTACCTGGGAGGTACAAATGCCATATGCGCGTAATACAGCTGCAACATTATGGAATGAATTGTATTTCATAGGTGTTTGTTCCAATGACTGGGGGTAATAATTGTGAAGTGCTTAGAGGCCTTGGCAATAAGCTCTACATAAATGTTACATATTATTCTTATTATTGATTATTATAATCAGTCCTTTATAAAAATAACTAGTATATTTTTTTTAATGTTTATTGTGTTATTGCAATATTAGATGGTTTTTTTTTTATTATTATCATTATTTTTATCACTAACATTATTCTGATAGTTAATTTTCAGACAAGGCCTATGAACAACGAAAACTGTCTAGGATATTATATAACTATTTCACTATACCGTATTTTAATTTGCGATTTTAATTTTCAACCATACTGTATATTAACAAGAGCGATCGCTCACCAGGTCCGCGCTTTCACTGCGATTTCGGGTTGTAAAAGCATTCTTCCATTATTAATTATTATAGCACTATTAGACCACGTCGCATGATTTTACGTTCTAAGGTTTTTAGTAGATTTTGCAGGACAAATGTTTGAAAGTGCAAATTAAGATTAACAAATTTTCATCCGAACAAAAATTTTAAAAAGTAAAAAAAAAAAAACAATTTCCAGAGAGTACTGTGGTGGGAATCGAACCCATGACCTTCGCTGTTGTAGAACGGTCATGTTAAACAATGTCTTAACGAACCAAGCTACTCATGCGCTTGTTGAAATTAGCCGTATTTTACACTACTCGACGAAATACGTTTTTGGTTTTCAGGGTCCAGGGGACACCCTGGGGTGTAACTTAAAAAAGGGCGATGAACGTTTGTTGGGAATGCGGTCTAGTTTATGTGTACAAAATTTCAAGCATGTCCGTTCAAAACTGGTGACGCTGGACGCTTTTAAAGTTATGGTCGCAACAACACCAACAACAACAACATAAGTGAGAACCTAAGGTCCGCTTCGCGTGGACCTAAAAACAGAGGAGAGTTACAGGGAGGCAAGGCCATGCAAAAAAAAAACAATAGATACTGTGTGGAGATGACAAGAGCTATTTGTGTTGATTTAGTGAAAAGTATGGTAATGTTATATTTTTAAACTCAATTTCATCACTATACAAGTATTTACATTTTTTAACAAGTCTTTAAATGGTACTTGAAATAAAATATAAAAAAAACATCTAAATTCAATCAATAACAGACTATTATACCATGACAAACATACTGTTGAAATTATATAATTACTAACATGGTAAACAGAATTTCTATGCTTCAGCACTGTACAGTATAGTAATAACCACACTCCCTTCAATTTACTATTATTGATCCACAAACCATAACAACGACATTTAATACAAAGGCTATTCATGCTTTTCAAATGGGAAGCTCCTGTACTTTGGACTATAATATTCACATTCAAGCAACATAGAATGGATACAGGCTGCTGCAATCAGCTTGATGAGTGGGCGACACATCGAGGCCAGCCATAGATTCTAATTTGAACTAAAATCTTATTAGAATTTGTGTAAGATTCATCCAGGCAGAATTTTCTGCCAACAACCCAAGGCATGGGAAAATGTAATTAGACAAAAATATGGAATATGGCACACATTAAATTTATTAGCATTAGCAAAAATATCTTGCATAATATAGCAACAAGACTTCCTTCTTCTACACATAATCTATTTTATAATTTTTCTTCTTTTGAAAAACAGTGGAATACAATACTAATTTTTGAAAATACCATGAATGTCTCTGGAAATCTCTAAAAAAACAGTTTTTAAAATGCAACACAATTGAATATCAATCTATATTTTGGGTTATTTAATAATGATGATTTAAATCCTCATTCATGTGACTTTCACATGTTCATGTTTACAGTACCTCGTAAATGTGGTTTTCAAATACACCTAAGGGAATTGATTAACCACACATCAAAGTGGTTTGGTTTCTTTGAATTGGATGGTCCACATTTTACCACATTTATTTAAAAAGAGAATACAGCTAAAAAGTAATCTATTTTATTTTATTTTATTTTTCTTTAATCTATTTTTTAACTATATTATTTACAGTAACTAACACCTATTTAGGTTTTGAAAATAATTAGTATTTTATTTACCATAAATTAAAATAAAATTGTTGAAAGAAGTTATCTGTTATGAGGCTTGATTTAAAATTGGTAAAATAATTTATATATCGCAGATTGCAGGAAATTTCTAACCAAGTAAGATGACTACTTTAATGCTGAATGATGTTGAAAGTCCATTAGTTAGGGTATAGTAATACAATCAGCTAGATGAGTGTCTGACAAATCGAGGCCAGCCATATTCAAATTTAGAGTAAAATCTTATTAGACTTTATGTAAGATCCATGCTGGCAAAACATTCAAGCAAGGACTAGTAATGTAATATTACTACATATACAGTATAGTACAATATAGGTAATTTCTTATTTGCTTAATAGTGATTTATGTCAAATATTGAATCCTGTCAGGATGGCATGTATCTCATTGCTTGGAGTGTGTATTATACTTTCTTACTTGATGTTGATTAGTGGACCTTTTGAATAATAGTGTTTTAGTGTTGGTATTTAGCATATAGTCACTGAAATTATATGCAACAATAAACAGAAACAAATTATTTTAAATTTCTGTTTATTTTACTGAGTAAATTGCAACAATGATGACAATGATGTCTGGATATCTGTCGAAAGAAGACAATGGGAAATATACCAGCTACAATCATACGATGCTGCCTGATCAGTGAAACATATTTTATGTACGGCGTAAGACATGTAGATGTATTTAAACCATGGGATACATAAAATCCTGGTCTGACAGGCTGAAATTTTAGTTAATCAACAAAGTTTTCTAATCAAACATTAAAAACAAAGGAATTTCTAAGTGGTCAATCGATTAAGTAAGTAAATCCTTTTGTCTGAGCCTGAAGGCTAATAGGGATGAAGCTTATTTCCAGTTTGCAGTAGCGTGAAGTGGATGATAGTATTATACTCCACATGGGACACTAGTTCATCACAGGTTACTTCTTAATAATTTGCCGGTACCCATCGTACAGCTGGGTAGACTGAAGCAATGCGAGTAAAGTGCGTTGCTCAGGTGCACAAGCAACTGGCGCAAGTGAGTCTCGAACCACCGACCTCTCGATTAGGATGCTGAAACACAATTGCTGTGTTAACTGCTCCCACCGATTACGCTTAATACCATTTTATGAATTAATGACACTATAGGATGAGATTTTTTGCAGCTAAAAAATGATCTTATGGTTTAATAATAAAAAGCTTTACATCATGAGTAATTTGTTCTTATAATTTATATTTGTAAAAAATACACACACAGACATGTGTTAAGTTTTTTCCCAAAATCTTTTTTTTTTGTGTCAAAACTACCCTATTTCATTATTCACACAAAATATCTTGATGATGTCATCATTCACTCAGTGTCCGTAAAATCAAGGTACGTAAAATGCAGGTTTCACTGTGTAATGAAATGTAATTTTACTTATAAAAAAATGATACCTTTTGGAACAGTTTCTCTGCATTCGATTTTGTTCATGAACAGGTTGGCGATATCTCATGGCTGTGATTCACCACTACAATGGTACACTCTTTTGATGAAGAAAACTAGAGCCCCCCCCCCCCCTATTGAGGGAGGGCTCTAATGAGATTGGAGTAAACTGCTGGCAATTCCAAACGAGGATCTTTGTTTAAGCTGTTTTGATGTTGATGTATTTCAATGGATTCTCTGATGCGGCGTTTCCATTTATCCTGGTGTAGGCTCATGATTTTAAAGCTTTCATCTAGGATAGCATGGTTCGTACCAACAGAGTGTTCCTGGATAGATGTTGCAGGACAAAGTCTAGGGTTTCAGTGGCCTTTGACCATGCCAACTGACGCCCTGTCTCGCCGATGTAAGAGACAGGGCAGTCACCACAGTTGTATTCATTTCTTCATCAAAACAGGGCGCCACTGTAGTGGTGAATCACAGCCATGAGATATGGCCGAAACCTGTACACTAACGAAATCGAATGCAGAGAAACAGTTCCAAAAGGTATCCTTTTTTTATATTTTAATCATTAAAAATGAAAATTTTATTTACTTATCTGCAATACAATTTTGTGGTGTAACCTCACAAATGTAAGGATAAGAATAACCTTATTTGACCTTACCTCTATGCCTACTGCGAGATGAGCGGCTTATATCTTGTGGTGATGGTTCATTAAGGTAGCTATCAGCTAGGCCTGTGTTTGCTTGCCAACCAGCAGTCAAGATGGCCGTTGAATCGCTCATGTCAGAGCCTGGAGATAAGTTCTTCTCATCAAAGGCTTCTATAAAGTTAATTTATTAACAAATTAATAGAAATTAAAATATCTATAATATCTATAAATAATAAAATATCTTTGTAATGTAATAAATGCATGCATAAGATATAAAACTATTGCTAATCTAAAAAGATCAAAGGTAACAATAAAATGTATATAAAAAATAAAAAATATATTGTTATGTTGTAAAAGTATAGAGTAACAGTGTTATATTAAAATATTTGCAATAAAAATAAATCATGAATATATCTTATTTTGAGAAAATCACCTACAATGCAATCTAAAAATAAACAATTAAGACTATCAACTGCTAAAAATCTGCATGAAGGACACTTTCTTGCATGAAAAATGACCTAAAAAGTATATTACAATAAAAATATGAGTACCATAGTATACATGATTAAGTAAAATTATTTTTCACAAATTTTACTTCAGACCTATTTTGTTGATTATCTCAATTTGATCTCACCTACAATGTGACTCATTTTGTGGAGAGACACACACATTTGTAATAAAGATAAATAGTACTGTAATAACAACATCCCTACTATAATATTAAAGATGTATTGTCACTTGAAAAATGACAAAAAATGGATATTAAAAATAACTTTCTATTTTCGAAGAAATATATAAGATATGACTATGGCACTAGAAATTAGTGTATTTTAAAAATTATTTACCCCCAATATTGCAATGTTATATGCTAAAAATCAGCCAAAAACCACAAAAAGGATGGAAGACTCTTAAATTTTTATCATTTTTCAGTGTGAAAATGTTATTAAACAATTTTTAAAGACAATAATTTCTATTCTCATATTCTTAAATTTTATGTTACTTTGAAATGAGCAAGTTAATTTCAAAATTAATATCATTGATTTTTTGGTCATTTTCAAGTGACAATACACCTTTAAGGGGTAATACTATATGAAATTAATAAAAACTGAAGATATTATATTAACATAATAATACAGAATAGGCACAGTGTGTTACAAGTTAACAAAAGGCAGATGGACATAAACTTCTACATTATTTCATCAAAATTCAAATTATTACAGGTTGCTAAAGCCTGAATTTGGAATTTAACATATTTTTTATTTCCATCAAGAGCTCCACTCTACTATGAATTATGGCAATGATGTAAATAATCAAATTACTTTAAATATCAATTTGCTATCATTATCCAGATGAAAATGAATTCAATAACATAATTTTCCAGATATTGATATGAATTTATAGCTCTCATCAACTGTAGTGAACAATAGTAGAAACCTATAAAAAAGTTATTATTTCATATGTCATGAATACAAAAATGTATTATTATTTTACTTTTAATTGGTAATTAATTTACTGGTTTCTTTGTGCTGAAAATTAATTATACATTCAAGGCTATATTTAATAATATTCATAATGTTCTTGATTTTTAAAATTTCTACTTCACAATTTTCGTCAATTACAGGATGGATATACTATATAATGCTTATTAACTAACAAGAATTGGGCAGTGGTTCTCTTTACTATGGAAGCTTAAAAGTGCCACAAAGATGTTCAAATGTTTTACATTACATCTTTTAGCAAAGATGATTAGTTGACAAGATAATTGATTTCATCATGTATGCATCTTTTGGAAGAGAACCCAATAAAAGTGCTGATAAAAATACTGAAAAACAACATAAACAGCGACCAAGGAGAGACTGACTACCCCATATCTATGATTATTTGCTGGATGTGCAATGGCCGACAAGGGGACATCCCTCTGGCATCTTCTCTGAGGTCTTTAATTAACAACAACAGAGGGCACAAGTCACAACCAACAACACACGACTTTCCACTGACATTGCCTTGAAAAGGAGTGCTGGAAACATGTGCAACATAGAGAAGCTCAAACGTTTTTCATTCCTTCACTATTAAGAAATTTACAGGTTGCTTTTGATAACTCAAACCTACTTCTTTAAATTACTGACCCTTCCGCAGGAAAGAAAGGTTAAGCTATCAAGTATTGAGTGAAAATATCTGATTAAAAAAGTGTTGCAAACATTAACGTACCTAACCAAGCATTTTGCGGTGATTTAGGCGACTTTCCTGTTAACTCCGCTGTTGAGAACTTTGAAGGCAGTAACTGAGATCCTAGGCCACGCCCTTCTGCTGAATGGTTCCTGAACCCATTGCTGTTCGGTGATGTATAATCCGTGTCCTTAATACAAGGTTGGATAGTCTGATCCCCTGTTACATTGTACACCTTCTCTTGTGCAGCCTTCAGATCATCTAGTAACCTTTGTCGTTCGTATTCCTCAATTTTACTCTGGTCTGAAATTAAATAGATTTTAGTTTATTAAGCAATTATTTTGTTTGTATGAATGTATAATACATACTCCAAGCAATGAGATACATGCCATCCTGTCAGGATTCAATATTTGACATAAATCACTATTAAGCAAATAAGAAATTACCTATATTGTACTATACTGTATATGTAGT
>JAOTQE010067804.1:0-17452 GCA_025631205.1 Nesometra sesokonis
TTTGATGCTACTTTGATATGATCAAGTTAATTTCAAAATTAATGTTGATGATTTTTTGGTCATTTTTAGGTGACAATCTTTAAATGCCGTTAATTAACAGTTGCGTTAAAAAGTATTTTATATGATGATTATTATAAAGGTTTATCATATTTATGGGTACCATTATTGAGACCTGAGCACAGTATCGGGGCCACATTTGTATAACTAAGTATCAAGAAATTAAATTATAATTTTTGTTTATAAGAATGGTGAAACAATGTTATTATTAGTAAAGCATCTATAAAGGGTCAGACAGAATAAAAAAAAAACGTCTGAATTTTGGCAACCGAAAGGCGCACCATACTTCGCATGAAAAACACGACCAAAACGAACAATAAAAGGGTGCGACCAAAACGATCTGTATTCGTATTCCAGTGGAATCAAGTATTTTTGTAAACTGCATTGACTCAAAGGACATCTCAGCGTATTAAATTTTAGTAATAATCTTCTAACTGAATTAATGGGCTAATTCCTGGTAATGGAATTAAATTATTTTCACAAATCAGCCATTTTGATTCTTTCTTTCATTTTTACCTTTGATCTGATTATGTTTTTTACTGATGTGTATGATTCACATAACTTTATCAATATAATTCATGGTAACAGCAATATTTGGATCCCCAATATTTAAAGTTAAAATTTATCTCAAGGCCTGTGGGACTAAATTTCTTATCACACTAGACCTACTGTACAGTATAAATTTCTTACCATTTTAGACTGTTTTCGAGGGCTTTGAGGGAATCTTTGAGGCAGGTAGTGGGCTGTACATTTTTCTGCTTTAACCATTGTTTGTACTGAGTAAGCCACTTCACTCAATTTCGCTCTGTGAATCCCTAAATTCCTGCAATTCTCTGCTAGTTAAACTTTGCCTCTTTCCTTGCTTTCTTTCTCGATCATTCTGTTTGTAGTATTCATACATCCCTTGTTCTTTCAGTCGCTCTCTGTACCGCCTGGATTTTTCTTTGGAAGATAGTGGCATGGTTGCTTAATTTCAAATTGTCTTTACGTGGATGTCTGAGAGTGGAATGAAAGAAATTGCATAGATTCTTAAGTAGTAGTCAGTTGTCACTGTATCATAATAGCCAATAAAATGAATAGCCATTTAGTAGACATTTTTCATTATTAGCCAATGAAAATTAATAACATTGCTTATATGCATTCTTTCAACTACCCTCATTTTAGTCTATTTAGTGTTTAGAGAATTGGTTCTGGTTAATTGTTCCATTCACATGTACCAAATATTGGGAACAACAAAGGGAGGCTTTATATTGTAATCAACATTCTTTGAACACAACATGGAGTAAAGAAATGAACATATTATTGTTATTGATAGGGAGTTGAAATAGCTAGTTAAAATTCCCTGCTAAAAGATTTAGTAATTTTAATAATTATGTAATTCAGTAACCAAATATGGTTATTGGATTACAAATTTGCATATTTATTTCAAAAACAATAAAAACATAATAATTCCAGAATTGTCAGATTCTGATATACCTATTGATACTTAACTTGCAAAGAACTATTATTTTGTGATTAGCATATTTTTTTACTCAGAAAACCTAAAACAAGAACCTTGCCTTCATTTTTTAAAATTATTTCTTTAAAACCAGAAGTCAAATTTAGTGGTTATAATAAAACAAAACTATTTAAGTAATATTTGAATATGTTTATCTAAATATTACTATAATTTTTAC
The DNA here is from genome assembly GCA_025631205.1 of Nesometra sesokonis. Classification (NCBI taxonomy): domain Eukaryota; kingdom Metazoa; phylum Echinodermata; class Crinoidea; order Comatulida; family Antedonidae; genus Nesometra; species Nesometra sesokonis. The sequence continues at coordinate 1,734 of JAOTQE010067804.1, forward strand.
AATTATCAGTAAATTTGAAGATAACAATTTTTAAACCATGTTTTTCATATTATTATGCCCATGTTAGAAAATGTTGAAAAATTGTTCGAGGATTTACATGTAATACTGTAGGCTTTACTTTGATAATGAAAACTTCATTGATTTGCTCTAATTTGAAAAGTAAAAAAAAACTTGCCATAGAATTGTTCTACTATAGTGGCAGGGTAATTTAGACGTAGTCAGTGAATATCTTTAAAAAATCTATTACCGCCACCAATAATATGCTTCAAGATTCACAACAATCTTGATGGTTTAGTAAATTGGCATCTACTGCTGTTGTCTCATTTTAATATGTTCCTCATTTGTATTTAACTTTTCTCTCTTCTTTGATGATTTATGTTATGTTGTTATAACAGATAGTAATAGTCATAATGACAGCAACATCAGTAATTTGAAACATCCCGGTAGTATCAGCTAGGTCTAAGTGAAAAATAACCATGGATATTGAAATATCTGCAGGTCGTCTGGAAGAGAATTTGAAAGTGTGGGAGTAAAGAGATTGTTTTCCAGTACAAACATGTCTGACATGTGAACATGCAGCATGTTAGAATAGGAAGAGTAAGCTGGATAATTCTGATTTCACACAGAACTGTAAACAGGAATATTTCGGTAATTCGCGAATGCCTGCCTTAGTGTGAAAGCATTGTATTTTTTATTTTTAATTTTTTTTATTTATAACTTATTTAGCCAGGATGGCATTTCAGTGGCATATACCCTATTAAAAATTAATAAAGCTAAATGCACTGGTTTTCAAATGGTCCTGGGAATAAAAAATAACAGTTATGATAACAGCGAAGGCATGGATAGGCCTATGTGTATTGGAAAAAATTGTAATGAAAAAAAGAATGAAAATAATTAAGGCCAAAAATCAGCGGAGTGTCGCCATCCGTCCCCGCTCTGTCGCAGTCCTGGCCCCCTACCTAGGTGACCAAACAAAAGAACCGGAAACACATTTGCCCTGCCACAGACGACCGGGTGCTCGGAGACGGCGACCAAGATAGAGTCACCCGGATGATAATGCATGCATGGTGAAAGGGTACTTTTTCTTTCAATGGTAGCACAGTGCAGCATTCAGTAAACCATCTAAAACCCTCATATTACCTTATTACCTTTGCTTGTTTATGCCTGATGTGTTTGAAATTGTCCACTGTACAATGGCCGGATTATGCGGTGAAGCAGAACTAAACAAAGCCCAAAGTTGGAAATTTTGATAAAATATAGTATAATTTGCCAATTTTACAACTTTTCATAGACGCTTTCACACAGGAAACCGTCATAATAGCGGAATTTTATCTTGGTTTAGATAGGCAATAATGCTGTCATGGTTATGGTAACATTGCAGAAATCTCTGTGTGAAAGTGACTTTAGCAGTGTGTTGATTAACAAGAGATAATAAGATGCAAAATTTTAGATTATCCAGGGATTTTAAAAATATAGTTGCACTGTTTCAGATGACATTAGTGTAATTAAACAAGTAAATTCAATTAGAATCCTTAAATGATTCTGATCATGACAACACTTGTGTAATATTGATTGATCAGGTATAAATAAGAGGCAGTACACACCTGCCTGTTGTTATCCACCCAATCAATAACGTCTTCAATGCATCCCTGTGCTGGGTCAATCATGTGGAAGATTACTGGCCCACGTTCTTTCAGATTCTGACACATTTAATCAGTACGATTTGTCATGGAGAAGAGAGAGTGCAGTTTGTAGCCCTGAGACAAACATTCAATTATTTCATTTTTGTAACATACTGTACTGTATTTAATTATAAAGATAGAATGATTTATATAGCACAAAATAACGCTTTCCCTATGCACTCGACGAAGAGAACATAGAATGAAAAATAGTGTAATTAAAAAAAAAGTACCAGTTTTGTACCCAAACCAACGCTACACCATCACTGCTAACTAGAGATCTGTGCATACTCCAGCTTTCAGGGATTTTAATTATAATAATAACATGCGTTTCTTATATAGCGCATTATGCTAAACCCTCAAGGCACTTCATATTGAAATTGAACAGCAATTTTTTGCTACATTTTTCTCTTCCAATTAACACGGTAATTATTCATTAATGTAATGTCTTAAAAATGCCTTTTTAAAAAATGTTGAAAATTTAGGTCATTGATCCAGATTTTTTTAGGTCTCTTTTATTTTATTTTCTGCAATTGTGTTTATTATTATTTATTTTTTTATATGAAGTTTATTTTGGGATACTTAAAAAATGCTTTTTGGTTTATTCGGTGTAGAACACCAAGGATAACCCACGAAAGTCCGAAGTGGACTTATTTCCAGTGGGGTCCTTTTAGTGGTGATTGGGCAGTACACCGGGAGACAATCCCCTACTCTTTTTCAAAGAGTGCACTACGTTCTTTAACGTACACATGAGCCATGCAGTACACGGGACCAACGGCTTAATGTCTCATCCGAAAGACGGTGCGCTAGTAACTTGTATTTCGACCCTCCAGCCGAAACACAAGGAGAGTGGCGTGGTGTTGAATCCAACCGTGAGCAAGTCAAGAGTTTATTTAATCATTTGTGAATTTTCTTTATTTAAACATATGTTAAATGGATTATTATTTTGTCACATGTTGTCAAATGAGACAAATTTTCATTAGATTTAATTTGTGGTAGAAAATATGGATACAGAAGTATTTTAATTTATAATCGTTAAAAAGAAATATATTATTGTGTTACAATAAATATTTTTTTATTTATCTCAACAGATGTGCTGGAAGGCTACAATGGAACAATTTTTGCATACGGTCAAACATCTAGTGGGAAAACACACACGATGGAGGTAATAATATTTAATGAAATAGTTCAATCATTAACTTGTTTATTACCACTTCCAACAAAATTGGGCGGAGGTTATGTTTTCGCCCCTATTTGTGTGTGTGTGTGTGTGTTTTTGTTTGTGTGTCTGTTTGCAAGCAGCCTAAAATACACAGTTTTTAGCAGGAACTTTTGAAATTGACCATAATGTTCCTGAATGTAGGAATAAAGCCACCCCTGTATAAAGCCACCCAACAATGGATTAATCCATTGTAAGATAGGTGTGGACAAGGGATGTTTGTCTTGATGTGGTTTCTGCTGCGATAGATTAGGTGGGGGGGTATGACCATACTCGAAACAAATCAATATAAAATTACTACATTAGGCCTAGGTTGGCGCCTAGATCTAGACATTCAGTTTTGTCTATTTGGATGCTTTTGCCTTCAGTAATGTAACATTTAAAAAACTAGTCAGTACAAGTCATTTTCACAAAGGATATCTATATATAGGGAAAAAAAAATCTGACCGACCGACCCTGTTTTAAAAATTTTTTTGTGTTTGGGCAACATAACATTTTTTTTTTTCAGACCTTACTATTTGTTAGCATTCACACATGATTTTACTTTTTGAATGGGTGCGATTGGTTACTACAACCGATCGCAATGAGATGCCAGTGTAAACGGGGTATAAGATTATGTACCTAATTAATTTTAGTTTGTATTGTTTATTTTTTAGGTTGTTCATTGATTAAACAAACCATAGTGGGTTGCCATTTGTTGTTATTGTTTACATTTTAGGGTCTATTAATGAACCTCGTGCAAGGATAGTGCAATACATTATCTTATTTTCCATTACGTTTATGATTAGTATTTTGTATTGTTTACTTTCTAGGGTCTTATTAATGAACCAAACCTAATGGGCATAATTCCAAGGATAGTACAAGACATTTTCAATCACATTTATGCATTGGATGAAAACTTGGAATTTCATATAAAGGTAGAGTACACATTGCATTTTCTTGAATTATTTTGTTTCAATTAAACCTGTAATAGGTTGTATTAACCCATGGAGAATTCTTTTCTCTATGATTAACCGTACTACACTGAACAAAATAAAGCCAAACAATAGCGTTTCAACGTGAAACAACCCTTAGTATTTCCTGTTGTATAGAGCAAGATATATAGTCCACTCTTTTGAAACAATGGAACATTCCATTTTGGGTCGTCGTTGTCCTGGGGATTTTTTTCTTACTTTTGGTTTAGTAACTTGCCTGACATCGGGTCATTGAACCCTGTTATGACCAAAATTTTTTCCATGACCAAAATCAACACCTCCACCCTAAGCCTCATACCTAAAGGGGTAACTCCGGGATTGAAATTTCTATGGATACACCTATAGAACAATTAGGATAGTTGTGAACTTACTGGCAAAATTTCACAGCATTTGGACAATAAGAAAACGAAGGAAAATACTTCTTCAAAATTAGTGAAATCAAAAAGTGGGTCTATACTCGTCAGTATATGCTAGGAATTCCCCAATGGCAGGGAAATTCCCCCGACAGGGAGGGCAACCCCCCACGGCCCCCGACGTATAGGCCAAGCGTGAGGTGGCCGTGTTGCCGGTTTTCTGTCAGACAAGCAAAAAAAAAACATTTACTGTATTTAGCGTGAATCTTTCGACCGTTTGGTCCATTTTGGGGCTGGAGACTGGACTTACTAGGCCCCGACGAAATCATAAATTTTTCCCCGTGGGGGAAAAGGTCCCCCGATATGGGACTTTCCCCTCCCCGCCACTGCTACTCATATTAGAAGCTCGTTAAGGGATAATTAATCACTCCCTAGGGCTTACAGGATCTGAACAAAAAGTAATGAAAACATACCCTAAAGTAGAATGTGTTAGGAGGGTGATACACTTGAGCTGCTAGTTTCCAAAAGGCCACATATCAAATTTACTAATTGTTAAAAAGATGATTTATGATAAAAAAAATATTATTTAATTTAATTAAAACTTAAAGTATTTGTATCTTGTTATTTTTCAGGTGTCCTATTTTGAAATTTATCTAGATAGAATTAAAGATTTATTAGATGGTAAGTTTATGCTATTAAAGAAATTGGTGTTCATAATTGTCTATTTAACCAAAAAATATGTTATGCAGATTTTAAATAATTGTTGACATTTGATACATTTATTGTACAGTAATCCTTGCTTAGTTGTGCCAGCCCAAAGTTACTACATGAAAAAGGTACTTAATGATCATGTATGAAAGATCTAAAAATCCCTTGTTTTTCCTTTTCCACTGCCACTATGAAAAGGGCACCGGTCAAGGTTTTTAATTTAAAAAAAAATATCTTTAAGTATTGTATCTCTAACTCGAAAAGTCGCATTGGAATACACTTCACAACATATTTGCGTGTAGTGCACTAAGAAAAAAAAATTTGTACACATGTAAATTGTTAGGTTATTTTTAGCCTTAAAATATGTCACACTGTATTTACCCTATAATTTCAAACTTGGGTAGGTACATTTTTTTCGGCTTAATAAATTTTTAAAATCTAATGATTTTAGTGAAGTATAATACATACTTCAAGTATTGAAACATGCCATCATATTGAAATTGAATATTTTTAGTGGTTAAGCAAGAAGGAGTATTTTTTTTATCAGTTTACGTAATTTCATTAACCAAATTCAAGCTTCAGTTCAGCGTGCCTTAGCCCTAAACGAGAGCTATGGGCATTTCTCTGGAAAGCCAATTTCCTCGCATTCACTCACCATACTATTTGTCCAACATCTGATTTTGTCTATCTACTCACATGGTTTCCTTTCACTTCAACCTTAATGGATAAAACCTGTCAAAATAAAACTTTATAAAAAAATAATTGAAAATTCATTAGGTTTATTTGGCTAATTTGGAATGAAAAACTTAGCCAAATTAAAAAATATAATTTTGCTATTTGTCTAGTGACAGCTTAAACCCAGATTTTGACATTAGCTATAATATCATCATATTTTGACAGTAATTATATCATCATTCCAGATGACATAATTAATGTTGAAATATTTAATCTAAAAATGATAACATGTATTTCAATACTTGGAGTACTTATTATACTTAGTGAGATTAATCATTGGCCCTTTTCGACTAATGATTTTATTCCAGAATGAATTCTAGTTACAACGATGACATTTTCTTATTACTTAATAATAACATTCACAACACCAGCAGGATTACTTAGCATTCAATGACTGAAGATGATGATGAAGCCGAGCCTACGTTTAGTATGATTGATTATATCCACAGTGTGACCTTTGACCTCACTAGGATGAGTCATGCATCTTTCGGGCAATGAAGGGGATTTATGTTACTCATCTACTCGTTCAGCTGTGTTGCTTCATCTTCACAATCATCTTAAATAATTGTTTATCCATTTATTTTCCAGATAAATGAACATTTTTCAAATTTATAGTAATACTGTATTGACTTGGTGTTAAACTTACCTTCCTTAGAACATGATATTACATAGAGTTTATTGGATTTATATTCAAATTTATGAGACCTGATACCCAAAACAATGTAAAAAAAAGAATTTATATTTATTTTCAGAAAAAAATTTTGAGCCGTTCCATATTTTTTTCTTCTTTCAACCTTTTACTTCTCTTAAACATGTCACATAGTTTGGTGCTGGACTTATACCCTAGGGCCCGAAAACATCCTAATAAAATGGTTTTTTTTATATAATATTTAGGCGGTAATTCATTTAGGCCTTGATAGATGACAGAGTTTCTAAGTTGTAAAAACAGAATTCATCTTACCACTTTTTGTAATTTCTACCCTTCTTAAAATCTGTGTACAAATACCCTTATTTATAAGCTCAACACCTTGCCTGTTAATAAAATGATAGTTTCTAACATGTTTTGTCACTGCTAAAATGTGCTATTATTATTATCTCCAAAACATACGGGTACTTGGTAATTTCTTATATTCAACTAATATTTTGAAATAAATAGGCCATTATCTCTGATTGTGAAACTTTTACAAAACCTGGAGAATTTCCTGAAGAAAACTAAATTCCGGGAGAAAACCTGATAATTCCGGGAGCCTGGGAGGTGATCCAAAATTTTTGGAGACTCCAGGACAATTTTGGAGACTTAGGAGCTCTGACATTATGTACTAAATTTGTTACAAAATAATTTATTATTCCACCAATCTGTATTTTTACTAATTGAACTTGCATAAATAAGAATGCATGAATAAGAATCAAAAGTCAAGATTTTTGGTCAGTCTGGCTTGGACAACAAGATTTTTTATGGCCGTATAGTGCATTTATTCTTAGAGATATAAATTAATTTATTTTAGAATTACAGTATAAAATAACATTTTAATTTCAAATTACTATGCATTCAATGGATAACAAACTATGATATTAGAACTGGAATGCATATTAGAAGCTGACATGTTTTGAATTTATAATATTCTGATTAGATGGGAGTTATCATCTTAAACAAATACAGTGAATTTGTTTGGTATGTGTTATTAGTTACTGAATTAATGAAAAAAAAATGGCAATCAACAATCCTTTTAATTGATTTTCATTTGCCTATTCCAAATTATAATAATTTTTAAATGTAACTGTATAAACATTTATTGATGTACCCTTGGCAATATTTTTTGGACGATACACTGTAGATGCAATTTTGAATTCAAATTTATGAAATGTGATAGGCTCATTGGACATTTAGCCTCTGATGATTAGTGTCCCAAAATTATGTATAAACACATATTTATAATTTATTTTTGGAAACCCTTTTGAGCCGCTCCATGGTTTATTTCCTTTTCTTTCAATCTTTTACTTCGTTTTTATTACCTTATATATTTTTATGAATAACACTTTTAAACCTAGTTTTAATCATACAAATTTAACAAACACATTTACAACATATAAACACTTATATATAAAAATATTTAATGTGTACAGTCAAAGTCTTCTTTAAATACTATTTCCAAATCTTCTCTAACATTTCAAGCTGAAGTTAGACTCATCTAGGCAACCTCTACAGTCAAATTAGATACTCTATCTTCACATAGGCTTCTATGAATGGTGTCTTGTTCGAGGCACGAAATCCTGCTTTCCACACCCAGTACCTTTTGGTTTCTAAGCCAATTGGGAAGCGAATTACTAGTTTTGACGGATTTAAGTGTTGCGGGGTGGGTTGGGTATCTATCACACATTTCGCATTAAAGTGGTTTCGCAACTTTATGAATACAATAACAGAAAGAAATACGCTGTTAAATATATCTGATACAGTTGATTTGTATTGTATGACAACCATTAACTATTCGTAAGAGGAACAGTTGGCGCAGCGGTGGCGTTTCGGACTGTCAGTCATGAGGTCGGTGGTTCAAGGCTCACTCTGGTCAGCTGTTTGTGTTCCTAGGCAAGACACACATTGTCTCTCTCCACCCAGGAGTATAAATGGGTACCTAGGAGGTACAAATACCGCTGATTACGTCTGCAACATTATGGAATGGATTGTATTCCTTAGGTGTTTGTTCCAATGACTGAGAGTAATAATTGTGAAGCACTTAGAGGTCTTGGCAATAAGTGCTATATAAATGTCACATATTATTATTAACATTAAATATTGATTTAAACACATTTATCAACTTACAGAAACAAGAGTGTGGCGTATTGTCCTATTTGCAAAATCTTCTATTTATTTAGTGACAAAAAAGTAGTTTGTTTTTCCTTTCCTGTTTGATATTTTTGGGTTGGGAAGTTTTATACTGGTGGTGACATCAGGCTACCCTTTTTAGGCCTACCCTTGGGAAAAATAACACTTTATGACTAGGTAGATCTACCATGTTAAATTACTAGGGAGATATACCTAGAAACACAGGAACCTACCTAATAAGGTACAGTAGTACATAATTACCCTGTCTGTTGATGTTATTAATACAAAGGTTTATTCTAAATATGGCTGTACTTTTCTGTTTACTTGTAGAGCATTGCTGACCATATCCTTGATAGTATCCCTTGATATGGTACTTTTTATAGGGTTAACCCTGTTAACTACCTATATCTACCTTGTCACTACCATTATCTACCATGTTAACAGAGTTATTTTTTTCAAAGGGTAAGGTCTCAGTGGCTAATATACCATGTTGCTTGAGTGGTTTGCTACTTTTTAAATATACAACATTTATTCTTACCTTGTAGTTTCAAAGACCAACTTATCAGTTCACGAAGATAAAAATCGTGTACCGTATGTTAAGGGGGTTACTGAGCGATTCGTATCTAGTCCAGACGAAGTTATGGAGGTGATCGATGAAGGAAAATCAAACAGACACATAGCAGTAACAAGTAAGGCACACCTTTTATGATATCAAATTTTAATGTAAAAGTTTATTAACACGTTGGTTGCTTGAGAAGTGGTATCACATTCATTTGTGTGCATTAGCTACATCACGGATGTGAGTTCATATATTTGTTCATTTTAAAAATTCCTTGGAATCCCCTTGTCTTCTCAGATTGTTACCAAAGTTTGGTTTTAGGATTGTGAAATCTAATATTTTCTTACATAGTAACCAGCCAAGAGATGTAACTGACAGTTACATCCTCTATTTGTTTGTTTGGTTTTTTTTGGTTTTTTTTGGAGGGAAGGGTAAAATACTAGTTTTTTTAGTAATGTGAACAAAATGTTATAGTGCCCTTTATTTTGGTCTGTCATATGCAGTCGATTTAAAAAAAAAAGTGGTGAGATTGAATCTGTTAAAAAGTCAGATTTCATCTAATGACAAAACTAAAAAAAATGTTTTTTTTTATATTTCTTGTAATGACAAAACATTAATTTTTTTGTTTCAGCCTAAAGTAGTTTTTTTTTAAAATTTAGTCTTTAAAATGAAATACCTTCTTGATAGATTGCTGATTATTGTATTTTTGTTGTTATTTCAGATATGAATGAACATAGCTCACGTAGTCACAGTATCTTTCTCATCAATGTTAAACAAGAAAATCTGGAAACACAACAAAAACTTAGTGGTAAACTGTACCTTGTAGATTTGGCTGGTAGTGAAAAGGTAAGATAGTTTGATTGATGATTTAACTCAAAATCTTTTTAGTAATGTACCACCGGTGTACCAATGTACCAACACTATTTGAAGCATTTAGTTGTAAACTGTACCTTGTAGATTTTGCTCGTAGGTAAGGCAGTTAACAGTTTTACTCCGAATTCAAGATTTAGCATGATGCTTGGTATGGGAAATGGGCGTACTCTGTGCAAACCAATGCGTGCACTTGTCACGGTAGCTTTTAATTGTCATCAGTATAAACCAAATGAGTCCAAACTCTGGCATCTGTACCACTAGACCACCCAACTTATACTTAGTGACTAGGGTTCAAACTCAAGCCCAATAAGCAGTGTGTACTGTTATGTATGTAAATTTTAACTTTTTGTCATGGAGAATACTAGATATATTTGGTTTGTCCAAATCTGACATGAAATACTTGAGATACTCAGTACAGTTAAGAACACTTTCGAAAAAAAAATCGGAAGTTCTCGGGTGGGACTCAACCCATGTCTCCAGATAACTAGCCTGGCATTATATTGATTATTCTCCTTAAAAACATATAGTAGACTCCCTGTTGCAAAAACATAATTTAAAAAAACATAATTACATTTATTGCATTATTTTTATTAAAGGTTAGCAAGACAGGTGCAGAAGGAGCTGTTTTAGAGGAAGCCAAAAATATTAATAAATCATTGTCCGCTCTTGGAAATGTAATATCATCACTAGCAGATGGACGAGTAAGTATATTTCATATATTTATATTAAAAAAATAGTGAGTTAAATTGTTTTTTAGATAAATACACTATCATATTGTAATTAATTACAATGTTTACTCCATTTAACATTTATAAAGGAGATTTCTGTTAGTTGAATCAAATTTGTTCATTTGCCTTTCTGTGAGGATGCCATGTGCCTTCTGACGGGCTCTTTACATTGAACTCACTTGAACTCACTCACTCACTCCATCGTGTCACACAGTGTCAGTTGCCGTCCTCGTAATGAAAGTAAAATTGCATTAACCAAGGACGCAAGTAAGAATGGCACATGCTTGTCTAATTAAACTTGGGCCTTTCTCATACAAATCTCATTGAAAAAGCCTATCAGTTGATTTATAAAAAAATTTTATTGTCAATGCCTGGCCATTTAATACGAGTAAAGCATCTTATCCAAGGACACAAGCAGGAATGGTACTGCTAGATTTCGAACTAGGACCTTCTCACTCGCAAATTTAATTCCTAACTGCTGTGTCATCCCGCACTCTATCTATAATTATTATCAACGACACTTGATATTACTACTTATTATAACTTTTCTGGAAATGTCTTCCTATCTGTTAAACTGATTTATGTAATTATTTACTTTAGATTTCTTTTAAACTCACTTTTTTCGTAATTATATCAAATTTAGTCTCAGATTGCTGTGGAATTGATGTAAAAAATTCACTGTCTTTACCTTAAACTGATTTTGGTTGTCAAAGTTTCAAATTTAGTGTTGGAGTGCTGTGTGATGTGTGATGGAATAACTTCTTACACAAAATACTTTTGTTGCAAACAATGAAAATTTGAACAAAATAATTAATCATGTTTTCTAATTTCTTCTGCAGAAATCTCATATACCTTATCGTGATAGTAAAATGACAAGAATCCTTCAAGAATCATTGGGAGGAAATGCTAGAACCACCATCATCATCTGTTGCTCTCCATCATCTTACAATGAAACTGAAACCAAATCTACACTTATGTTTGGACAAAGGTAACCATTCTTCTTGTTCAGGCCTCCGTTAACAGAGGACCCAAATTGGAAAAACAATTCCTGGAGATTTACTCGTGGTCGTCCTACCACTGTTTGTAATGTCTACTCTTCCTGAAATATACCCTTATTTATAAGCTCAACACCTTGCCTGTTATGAAATGATAGTTTCTTTATTTTCACTGCTTAAATGGGTTATTACTATTCCCCAAAACATTACTGAACTTCATAGTTGCTTAGTTTCAACCAATATTTTTTAAAAAATAGACAAATGTATGCACTAATTGTGAAACTTTGACAAAACTTGGAGAATTTCCTGTAGAAAATAAAAATTCCGGGAGAAAATTTCATAATTCCGGGAGCCTGGGAGATTATCCAAAATTCCTGGAGACTCCAGGACAATCCTGGAGAGTTGGGAGCTCTGCGTGCATGAATGTTAACCATCTCCTCCTCTGACCACCAATTTCACTGCATCTCTCCATGCCTTTCTATCACTTGCTGTGTGTGCAGATTCTACGAAAGACGGGCCCATCTAGTCTCGTATCATCCGCATACTGTCTCCAAAGACGGCCTCCGCGCCTCCTACCTGGATGATATCCGCTCACCAAGTGCCAAGCTAGGCCACCTGCTCTGCTTATGTGTCCAAAGAAGCAAAGCTTTCTTTGTTAACCATTATCAGAGTTAAAATTTTTGATTTGTAGGGGAAAACTTTTTGACCAATTTTGAAAAGTGTAACTGGCATAAACATGGCATCAAATGCCATTTTTACAAATTGTATTATCATGTATTGATGAGAATAAGAAGGAAGGAAGCTCTAAGTGGTTTTAGTGATAGTCAGTTTTTTAATGCACTGAGGCCAGTTTAGAAAGCACTGGAGACAATGAATTGGTACCTTGGTTAAATTTTTGCCCGACACAATACCTACTACTAATACTGTGAGTTGTATAGCCAAGTGGTTAAGGCAAGGAAATCGTGAACCATAGCAAAAACAGCAGCACGGATTCAAGGCTTGCTCACACCATGGTTCTCGGATAGTCTGATTAGGTCAAGTGTACACAAACGGCTCATGTGGACTTTCAAGAATCTAGCACATCTTCCGAGATGAATACATACATGACTCCTGTCGTGAACAGATGAAAAAGTTTGAGTACAACCTAGTGCTTGCTATATGACATGACGTAACCCTAAGAGGAGTAGAAATTCATAAAAATGTGTAACATCTGGTTCATAGCGCCATGAGCATCTTCTAGATGGATATTGGCGCATCATATTATTGGTATTATTATTGTTATTAAAAATAGGTAATGGTTATTAGTATTTCAGCATTAATTTTGTAATCAAAATCATCAGGATCATTCATTATTTTGATGATTAATATAATGACAGATATCAAGTAAACATTATCAGTTATTGTACCTTTTGTTAAACTATTTTTAATATCATTAACAGAGCAAAGACAATTAAGAATACAGTAACAGTAAACTTGGAATTGACTGCTGAAGAATGGCGTGCACGTTATGAGAAGGAAAAAGAAAAGAATGCATCGTTGAAAGCCCGTCTACAAAAGCAAGAAATAGAACTTAAACGATGGAGATCAGGTAGGAACATAAAGTATGCATTTTGAATCTGAGCAGAGCAAAACACTAGGAGGCTATTGTTTTTACACTGGTTTGGTTCGGCTACTGCTGCGGCTGCTGATTTTGTGGTGAATCTGTTGAAAAAGCATTCTGAAAGCCCGATTCAAATTTTTCAGATTACAAGATTATAACAAGCCTTCTCGTTTACACATCCTTCGGCTTGGAAGGTATTTGTAAATGAGAATTTTTGTAAATGAGGTTTAGGAAAATTGTTAAAAGGATACTTTCAAAATATTTATTTATTTATTTTGTTGTTGTAGCTAGGTAAAAGAAAATGTGAAAACAAAACAATTATCATCAATAAATTATCAAATAATTATATATTTTGCCATTATTTTAATGTTGTAATTAGATGATTAGTGCTTGTAAAATAGAATGTTTCTAAATGAGAAATCTGGCTGTATTGATTTTGGGGCTTCTAGGAATATTTTTTGTACTTTTTTTCCATCATGTCATTTTCTAAAAAGTTATGATACGGTGAAGAACAGGCAATATTTTTTTGGAAAAATTTAATGATGAGGGATAGACCATAGAATTACATAACTGCAGTGAATACAGACTTATGTAACTGATGAATTTAATTATGTATTTTACAAAATTAAACAATTAAAATATTCATTAAATTATTATAATATAGAATCATTGAAACAAATATAAAGAGTGTTTTAGTGTGAAAACAGTTTTGGTAAATATTCGTTCCTGAAAAGATATTTAATTTAAATCGAGATAATAATTTACACAGTGGGGAGGCAGTGATGTTAAAAAGTAGCATAGTGTAGGGAATTTTCTAAACAGTAGCGTAGGGGATTTCCCGAACGATTAACAAACAGTACTGGGTCTGGACAATAGTGTTCCGTGAACACGACAAGAATTCCATTCTTAGAAGAACAGTTTTAATAATGCTAAAGTTTGTAATAATAAAAAATTGTAAAAGGATCTGAGCAAAAGGTTATGGGAAAGTTAACTTTATTATAATTCTATATTCTTTAGGTGACACTGTTCCAGAGGAAGAGAGAATTGACAATGCCCCAGAGGATGCAATAAATATTGCTAAGCCAATTTCAGTAGAGACCATCTCAAACGAGGACCGTGAGAAATGGGAAAATGAACGGTCTGATCTATATAAGATGTTAGATAGTAAGGTTAGTGGCAAACTTATTTTTATCATTTTCTATAAGTAAACTTGCCTAATTTGACTGTTCCTAAGGTATATAAGTTTTAAGTCAAATAGGTTCTAAGTCAACTGTGACAAGGAAAATGTGCATTCTGTTCCTATTTTCGTGTCCCCTGAGTGGGGTGCAGGGGAGCATGAGATGGTTGCAATGGATGAACGAGCCCCTGGAGTTTTTGCATTCGATCTGCCTGTATATATATATATTTTTTTTTTAATGTAAAATAACGAACCATTTGGTATTTTTGCTATACAAAATCATGTTTATTATGAAGTCAAACTTGTTTTTTTATTGTGGAACTGGTATAGAAAATCCATTAACATTTTTTTTTTGTCTTGTCCAAAATTTGCTACCCAAATTAGTGTGCATTTGCCATCGATTTTCAAATGTGAAAATCAGCCTTTAAGAATTATATATAAAAGCACTATTAGGTTATTGTATTTTTGGATGTCGCTTCAGTAGTTATGAAAATCTCACTTTCTTTACCGTTTTGGTTCAAAACTTTATTCAAAATACTGACCGATTTTAGATAATATATTATCATTTGTTTTAAATTTATTTTATGTTTTAATTTTGCTCAGTGTCTCGTATTATTATTTGTGAAGGTTTCATAACCAGAGCATAAATTGGCCTATTTATTTCAAATTATCTGTTGATACTAAGCAACTATGAAGTTTAGTAATGTTTGGGGGAACTGTAATAGTGTTAGAAAATATCGTTTTATAACAAGCAAGGTTTTGAGCTTTTAAATAAACGTATTTGTACACACATTTTAGGAAGGGTATACATTACAAACAGTTTTAGGATGACCACAAGAAATTCTCCAGGAATTCTGGTTTTTTTTTTCAACTTGGGACCCCTGAATCAGACCATTAACACCTTTTGGTTTGTACTCTTGCTTAATTGCAAGATGATGTGGTTCTTTATGTGCATATTTTACACAAATTCATTACAATTTGCAGGATAGTGAAATAGACTCATCTAGCCAAATGATTGAAAGACTGAAACAGCAGATGCTGGAGCAGGATGAGATGGTTCAAGGATGTAGACAAGACAACGACAGTCTCCAGATGGAGATGCAACGAATACAATCTGAGAATGAAGCAGCTAAAGAGGAGGTGAAAGAAGTACTGCAGGCATTGGAAGAACTAGCTGTCAACTACGATGAGAAATCCAAGGAAGTTGAAGACAAACGAAAAACAAACGAGCAGTTGAATGATGAATTAAATGAAAAATTGGTATGTGAAATAAAAAAATAACATCAAAAATAAAAATT
>JAOTQE010067815.1:0-29977 GCA_025631205.1 Nesometra sesokonis
ATCATCAAAAACAAACTTCCTAAAAAGCGCTACACAACTCTTATTAACAAGAAGTGATTAAGCCACACTTTTTATTTTTTATTTCGTCTTTGCGTTTTATAAAGTGTCATACTGTGTATTTTGTATAATTAATTTATTATTGTAATTACTGTATTGTCAAGAAATATTGTTATTCAGTATATTTTGTAACTGAAGGAGTAAACCTCGATTAGCATAAGCTATTTGTTTACTACCTATTTACCTTTGGTGAATAAATGAATGAATGAAAAAAAAAAAAAAAATATTGCATCACTTATTTTTATTGTCAGAATCATTAGATGAAGTCCTTTTCCAGTTTCAACTATACTGTGCTTTACCCAAGTGAAGGCAGTTCAAATCAGTAAAAACATACCAGTTGATTTTTACTTTTTTATTTCTTTATAGATGACTTTATCAAAAGCCATGTTTCCCATACACAAAAACTTCAAATGCTCATACCTTTGGATCTACTTAACCAATGAATGTTATTTAAAGTATAGACTACAGTACAGTATAGCTACAAATAACTCAATTCTGGACATTACTACAATGAGACTACTTTTTTTGTGAGGTCTCACAAAGATATGAAATATGATATGTAAAATGGATATGTCACACTTCCATTTTGAAAGTTGCAAAATGTGTTGAGAAATATACCAAAATTATTTCTAACTATAAATTGTTGATGACAATTGTAGAATGTGACCAACTGTAACATATATCCAAGGTGTTCAATTCAACCATTCCAAGAATTTATGGCGTATCCGTTTTCGTTTTTTGTAAAGTTGAGAAACCTCGCTATTGTTCCATAACAAAGGATGGCACATGATGTTGGGAGATCATGAAAATAATAAATTATTATAAATTAAACTTTGGTACTTACAGCATAAGGACCAGCAGGTGGTTGCCCGGTCTTGTCCGATGTCAAGTAGGGCAAGTCCGGGATAGTCCCTGGTTGTTTTCTCTCTCGTTTTCTTGATCTAATCTCCTGATAGCTTTTACCGAGTCTGGTTTTTCCCCATGTGCTGACTTTAGTAAGTGGTTCAAAGAAACCCTCAGGTAAAGAATTGGTATCAACCTCCATAGCAACAGCATCGGTTGAGTCAAAGCTATCAGAATTTCCCATCTACAGTAAAAGTAATAACAAAATTAAATAATAATTGTTAACATAAATACATAATGAAATTTCAATATTACCAAAACACCAAAAACATGAAAACTTAACGTTATATAACAATAAAATAGGTCATAGGTCAGTGAATATTGGGGCTACATCGTGGAAGTACAGTATCGGTATCCTTACTCAGGCTAGCTAAACATTTCCCTCTTTCAAATTTATCTGAAGGGGTACGATACGAAAATTTGAAACTTGTCAAAAAACACAGTTTACTGTATACTTAGATTGGGCTAGGGGTATATTTCCGTATTGATGATCATCAACGCAATCACACAACATAAATAAAATATTGTCTTCCAATGTAAAACAATAAAAAACAATGTAAATTTTTATGCTTAAGTCATCCAATGTTAAATTTTACATTCAACTTCAATTTTCAACATAAAAAAATGTTGCGTTACAAGCATTGATTAATGTCAGCAAAAATGAAATATGCTTTAACAATATCTGTAATTAGTTTCTTACATTATAATATCTCAATTTAAGCAAAACCCAATTTAAGCAACACACACAACAGTTTTCCATGCAATAGATAAGGGTTCATGCAAACATTTAAGAATTACAAAGAAAATCTACATTCACACATAATAGGTTAAGTCTCTAAAATATACTGTATTCATGGAAACAAATATTTAGTAGATTAATCAATAAGCTAATAAGATTTAGAGTATGTTCAGATTCTTGGCCATTGATTTATTATTTACGGCTAGATGGTGAACTTAACGCTGTAGAATTGCAGTCCCATGTAGGAGTCTACTATTATGATTTTGTCACAAGCACGCAAGTTAAATAATAATAACTGTTTTACAATTATTGTATTTTCAACATTTTCTTATCATAAAATTTATTTACATATGTCACATATATTTTATGTTGTCAATGTCTTTAAATTTTGATTAAATTTCCTTCCATTTATTGAATTAATTGATAAATTTGAAACTTTTATGAAATATTGGGACGCAATTTTGACGTAGCAACAGCGTTAGAACGTACAGCGATTTGATTGTTTGGATTCCGGAATAGTAGGCGCATACATGGAACTGCACTTTGGGGGTATGTATTCTGTAGCAGTTCACCATCTAGCCGTAAATAATAAATCTTTGTTTTCGGCTGAAATGAGTGTAGCATAAAAGCAACACACTGCGTTTAAGCTTCCCCAGAATTGGCGATATGGAAGAAACGCCAAATCGTAAATGCATTTTTCGTGTATATTGAATCAGCATTTTGAATCGGCGTTTACTATATCAAAATGAGTATGAACGAAATAGTGCTTTGAACTAACCGCATACTAAAATGCTGATTTTGACACAAAAAAATGTAAGCATAAACACACCATAATACCAGTGATAATTCAATGTCCAAATAAATCAGTCTGTATTGACCAATCAAAATCTGTAAAGTAACCTTCTTTGTAAGCAGGGTCATATCTGTGAGTCTAAACACATACACAGAGCAAAGCTTTTGGTACCTATCACCAGTTATATCTTAGATCTTTGAGCCATCAATAAGAGCAACATAGGATTAAGACATAGAATAGAATAGAATACAGATATAGCAAGGTTAGGTTATGAATGAAGACAAATTAAAAGCTTAGTTAAATTTCATGAAACATTCATACCAAAGCACTGAACACTGAAAAGATAAATCTGAACAGGTATTTCCGCAACCACTCATAGTTTGTAACCAATACTAAAATATATTGCAAATAAACATGCATAAAACAACATGCATTTATTTTACAGTACTAGACTACTACTACAACATAGAAAGTATAATACATACTCCTAGCAATGAGATGACATGGTTTCAATATTTCAACATAAATTATGTCATCATCATTCCTGATGGTGTCATAATTGATGTTGGAACATTGAATCCTGTCAGGATGGTGTGTATCTCATTGCTTGGAGTATGTATTATACTTTCTTATTTGAAGTTGATTAGTGGACCATTCGGATTACTAAATTTATATAGTAATTTATCTATTAGTCTAAAAGAACATGCAAAAGAGACAAAACCCCAAACAAATGTACTAGAAAATGTCTGTTGAATCTCCTTGTGTGGACACCTCCAGCAAGTGGACACCTCCCAAAACGGACACTAATTCAAAGACCCGTTTTTTCTTCCAATCTAATCAGTGCATTTGGTACCTCTCGTAAGTGGACACCTCCGAAAGAGAACATAGGCACTTTTTGTCTTGAAATTTAGACTTTCTGTCTTGGAATTTAGATTTTGATTCACCACTACAATAGTAACTTCTACTCTAATAGTAACCACCTCCATAAAAAAAAAACTCAAAGTAATGCAGGGTTGTTATTAGAAGCTGTACAGTATTTGAATATCTACATCTATCAGCTGTGAAGTAATAGCATATTGCATACTTTTCTTACACATTTACTAATCTAATCTATATTACCTGAGACAATTCTTTATCTTCATCTGTTCTCATTGGCTTTTAACAGGAACAAAATACATTTAAATGTTGTAAAATGAGATATAAGTCGCAAAGTTAGTTTTCCACAATAATATTAATAATTTTTTCAAATTTTATTTATTTCAAAACCATACAGTTTAAACATTCATACTACGTTAACCATTTTCAAATATATGACCAAAAAATGTACAAAAAATGCCATTTAAAATGACCCTGCTTAGTCACAGTATACTGGTAAGCAATTTTCAAATGCAGTTTTCTCAAAACTTGCATTCTAAATGTTTGAATTTTCATTCACAACTTCACAACATCCTTTGAAACTGATCTGACATGTTAAAGATGACAATAAGTTTCATAGTTAATAAATAATGCAATTTTTTTACTGTCACTCCTTTTCCGAAGAGTGCACTGCACAAAGCCATGTTGTACATTAACCAATGGCTTAACATCTCATCCAAAAGAAGGTGCGCTGTTAACTTGTATTTCAACCTTCCAGTTTGATCGAACCATGGACCAGCGAGTTTCCATGGTTAGCGCACAACACAGTGGTTTCCACCACCTAAACCAACTGAGAGGGAAAGCAAAAGTATTTTTAGGCCACACAAATTTTTAACCCTTTTCCTATTTACTCATTGCATGTTTTGGATATCTGATCACAAATACAACAAACAAAATGTGCATTAAAACAATAAACACTCCCTACCTCTTCCTCATTTTTAGCTGTATCATCATTTTCTGGAACATAAGGTTCAATCTTCCAATGATCCTCCTACAACATCAAAAAAAATGTAGGCTAAGCATTTTCAAAAAATAATATTTTGAAATACCATTTACATTTTAAACTTTTTTAATAACATTTGGGATCCAAGTACCCTACAAATTATGAAAGCTCAAAGGGGGCAGTAAAAAGTTTGGACTAAGAATCAAAGATGATAAAATTTATGGTGATCAATAGAAATAGAAATGTTGGTCATACTGTAAAGGTGGAGAAGGAACTAGTAGAACCAGAGTGAGAACTGCTGGTGATTGTGTAGGAAAACTAGAAATACTCATTTTACACTACTCTATAAAAGCACAACACAGTTCATACACTTGGCCAGGACTTTACCATGCCATGGCATTTTAAAAAATGCCATGATGGAAAAAATGTACAAAAAAATAATCGGTAATTTGTAACAATCTTTGTCCAACAAATCCACCTCAACTGCCAACGCAAGAAACACAGGATAAATTTCCAATTGCCTCCCTGAGCATTGCTCTTGGGGAAGATAACAAAAAATGAAAATCATCCATTAGATGAACTCTTCTATTATAAAAGTTCTCATAATTGGTTGTAGAGACAAAAAAGCAAATGATTAGGCCAGAACAAAGATAAATTTCCAGAAGAATGGACTAGTTGCACAGATAAAAGAAATTCCAAGTTTTACCACTGGAGGGAAGACCAAAGTCACTTGTGATATTAGTAAATGAAGGAGAACTGGAAGGTAAGGAAATTCTGGGGTGCTGACACATGGCATGGAAGGATCATATGAAATCTGATATTGAACAGAAGAGGTTTTCAATAGCAGTGCAGAATGTATAAACAAGCAGGCAAAGGTTAAACCTTGGTTATGCCAACATGAACTTTCAAAAAACTGATTGTGATTCGATATTGAAGAGTAGTGGTGTTTCATTAGTGACAGTATGTTATTTTAAGATAGCTGGTAATGGCACAAGGATCAACTGTTAGTCCATCATTGGTCACTGCATACACCAAGCCTATTTGAAATATAATGCAATTTTATTATGAGGTATGTCATGGCAAAACCACCAATATCGCAAAATGGAAAAATTGAGTTAATATGGTAACCGTATTACAATTATTGTAAGCTTTAAAATGAGAAGACAAGTATCAGAATCAGATGACTATAACCAAAGTTATGGAACAAAATAGGCATAAATTTCTTTTTGTATTTGTTTATATTTTCTGTTGTTTATTTGCTTATTTCCCATTAACTTCCTGTGCTACAACTTGATGGTTTTGCGATGCCTTGCCCCATATCGTATCATTTATATGCGGATCATAATGCAGATGTACTCATCTTTGGCCGATTTAATTATGGTCACCAGATGATCGGTGCATGTACAGCACCTTAATCTTTGTAGAGGTGCTATATAAATGCCTATGTAATGTAATGTTATATTTACCTGTCCAAACACACCAATCTGGTTGCCATAAATATCCCACAACTGGACACTGCAGTCAAGTGACGCAGTGATGATGAGTAAGCGATCATTCCTCTCGCATAACGTGATGTGATTGATCATGTCAACATGGGGTTGCCAAGATGCTGCAAGAGCTGAACAATAAAGAATACTATTTTGTTATTAAAGAAATCACAAATCATAAAATGAGTAGAAAATTTCAGGCTAATGACAATTTTATTGAAATATTTAATTGTGATATATCAAGGAAACACATCAAGCCCAAAGACTTGTTTCCAGTGGGATGTGTTCATCAGTACGATGAGAGACGATCCCTACTTTTCCTGAAGAGTTTATTGCGCTCTATAACATGCACATGAGAAATGTTGTACACAGGACCAACAGCTTAACATCTCATCTGAAATGCACCATGCATTATTAAAGGCACATTCCTTCTAAGATAAAAAAAAAGTAAAACCTTCTAAATTTGACTATATTGTATTCAAATTTATAAATATAATACAGATCTGTCACATTTGTTATTACTTCCAACCATTAAAAAATGAACAATAACAACAAAGAATTTTTTTGGTTGTATCCTAAAAACTAAAGCGGATGAATCTGCTTTTCTTTTGTGAACAGTCTTATTCTAGTAACCAACAGTGAGCTTTATGCACATGCATTTCATGTGCAAGAGGGTGATTACTGTGGAGAGAATAGTCTGGGTGACATCTGCACCGTTATGATCTACAGCTACTAGCTTTGTAAATTATGTACCCTAGCCTAAGAGTTTGATTAAATTTTTAAGCTTTTTCTGCTCTAGAAAAAACATAAAAGCGTATGCAGGCAACTAACCATATTTATTATTTTAGAAATAATATAGAAGTAAACGTCCAAATAAATTATTTTTTGGGTAAATTTAGGAAGGAATGTACAATTAACTTGTATTTTAAACAAACACAAAGTGTTGGTGGATTTTAACTGGGGAGCCTTACATAACAGAAAAATAAACACCTTCTAAGCAGTGCAAGCACTATAATGTTATCAAGAGCAAAATGACCCTCTCACCCACACTTGAGAATGCAATTGAGAATGGTAGGAGTGGCACCTATTAAGCTCAGACATTAAATGCCTTTTATACAGTGACTTCAATTTTTACTTTTATTTATATCCTATTACTTGTAGCATTAGTCCATGGGGATAAAATGCTCTTTTCTATGGGAGAGCGCTTTTGAAACAAGAACCTTTCAATAAACTCACGTGGTGGTTGCGTAACAATAATCTCTGACTCTCTTAAGCAATATTCTTGAATGTTCCAAACTTTGAGGGCACCATCGCTATCACCGGTTATAAGAAAGTGGTTATCTTCACTCACAGCCATCACTAATAATCCCACTAAATATGACATTAAAAAAGTCAAAAGTTTAAAAATCTTCATAATTATGTATAGTTTATAAAGGTAGGAGTAAAATAATCTTGTTCCTGAAAGATTATATGGATATTGTATCTTCCTGTTGTTTAATACAAATAGGCATAGGCATATTGTAATACCACAAAACATTTACCTCCACAATTTTAATAATGAATTTCACAATCACTACTTCTTCCAATTTTGTTGGTTATAATAAAACTATTTACATGATTGCAATGCAGCCCTTATCAACTTTTATTTCCCCTCTCAAAATTGTTTGATGAAATAAAAAAACATTTTTGGGTGTGTACTAATTATCTATTGTTTATATTATAAAATATATAGAATACATATTCCTGATTGTGTATTTTTTATCTTGTAAGTTGAACTATAGGTACAAAAAGTATCAGGTACTATAATTGTTTTAGAACAGGACTATTTCACCTACTCTATTCAGTGTTCTCCCGAGTATGGTATTAACCATCAAATTTTCCTGTTAAAAATTACAATTTACAAGTAAAAATTTTGTTTATCGAAAAGGAATTATGATATTTTTTATTCTCATATAATTTTTTCCCTCCTTTACTCTTTGGAATTACAGAAAATACAGGAATGCTCATAGAGCCCTACAGTCATGTAGATATTTGGGGTAGGGCTAAATCCTACCCAAAAGCCATGCATGACAAGTCATGTATTTTGGAAAAGTTAGCGGCATAACATTTTTCAATTAGGAGAACACTGCTACTAACAATAAAAAACATGGAAAAGTTTTCTTTTCAAGTTCTTTAATTTTTGGTATTGATGTTTTGTTGAGGACATTGAGTTGCAAAAATAAATGACATACCTGATGATGTCATACTAAATGTCAAAATATTGAATCCAAATAGAATGGCATGTTTTTCAAGACTTGGGAGTATACATTACACTTTCTTATGACATTAATCAGTGGCCCTTTCAGACATCTCTATTACCTGATGATGGCATAATGAATGTGGAAATATTGAATTCCAACAAGATGCCATGTCTTTCAATACTTTGAGTATGCATTATACTTTAATGATGACATAATTAATGTTGAAATTTTGAATTCCAACAAGATGCCATGTCTTTCAATACTTTGAGTATGTATTATACTTTAATGATGACATAATTAATGTATTCAATCCCAACAAGATGCCATGTATTTGAATACTTGGGTTTTGATGATGACATAATTAATGTTGAAATATTGAATTCCAACATGATGGCATGTCTTTTAATACTTGGAGTATGCATTACACTTTGATGATGACATAATCAATGTTTAAATATTAAATTCCAACATGGTGGCATGTCTTTCAATACTTGGAGTATGCATTATACTTTTATGACATAATTAACATTGAAATATTGAATTCTAACATGACGGCATGTCTTTCAATACTTGGGAGTATGCATTATACTTTGATGACATAATGTTGAAATATTGAATCCAAACATGACATATGTCTTTCAATACTTGGAGTATGTATTATACTATGATGATGACATAATTTATGTTGAAATATTTAATCTAAACATGATGCCATGTCTCTCAATACTTGGAGAATACATTATACTTTAATTATTTGAGATTAGTCGTTGGACCTTTAGGTTAAAGGGCTTCACAAAGCGTCGTTTAGGAATAAACTTGTGATACGGTTTGCAGTCATCTTACCATGTTGATGTGCTATAAATTCAGCTATTAATTTATTCTTGCTTGTATTCCAGAGCCTGACCCAGCCGTTACCCCCGCATGATACCAGATTAGCGCCCCCAGCAGCAGATGAGTTCTTCCGAGATTCAAGAAAAGCAACCCTTGTGATTATATAATCATTCTACAGGAAAAATAATGAAAGATAAAAAATAATAAAATATGGACAAACATGAAAAGTATTTAAGGCAATATAATAATACATTATCAAAGGCCATTCCTTCCAAAGTCATAAAAATTAAAATATTCTAAATTTTGCTATAGTAAATTTAAATTTATAAATATAATACTGATCTGCCATATTTATATCATTTTATCACTTCCAAATATAAAAAAATGGATAAATCTTTATTTGCTTTGCTTTAGTGAACAGTCTAAACCTAGTAACCAACAGCAAGCTATTTGTGCGTTCATTTCACATGCAAAAATCGGCGCTTAGTATGGAGAAAATAGCATGAGTAATATCTGCACGAGTATGATCTACAACTTACTAGCTTTAGCCATGGGGAAATACCAAAAATTCGTCTAGGCCTAGCCTAAAAGAATTCAATAACTCTTACCTATTTTCTACTTGAGAAAAATAAAAAACCGGTAAAGAGGTATGCAGTTAACTCAAACCCATGAAACTTAGCTTTTGCAGAACGGTCATGTTATACGATGTCTTAATCGACCGAGTCACTAAAACTCTTGATGGTATTGACCGTGGTTTACACTACTTGATAAAACACACTTTTTGTTTTGTGGGTCCAGGGGACATCCAGTGGTGTAAATTTAAAAAAGGCGATGAACGTTTGTTGGAAATATTGTCAATTATGTGTACAAAATTCTATGTACGTTCATTCAAAACTGGCGAGGCTGGATGCTTTTAAAAATTAGGTCGTAACAACACAACAACACTAACAACAGCAACAACAACAAGAACATGAGTGAGATTCTAAGGTCTGCTTCACGCAGACCTAAAAACTGATTGCCTTACTTGTTCGTCTATGCTCTCTTCACTAGTGTTACTCATTGCTCTGGTGATTGGCCTTGTTAACTGTACATCATCATAGTTACTCAATATGGAAGACGTGTTCTTTCCACGCATATTAGAATGCGATGTTCCTTTTGCCATGGTAAGATATGTTGGCTCACTTTTTAATGTCTATAAATAACAAGGAACAATGGTATAAACCAATAGAAATCAAATGTAAATAAGGTATTGTCCAATTATGGAGTACTAACAAATATAATCATATTCATTCTAAAAGGCATCAATCAAAAAAATAGTTAATGCTCTAAATATATTACTGTACTTAGTAAAAAACGTCCTGGGGCTTAGAAATTTGTTAACACTTTTTGAGAGGTGCTTATTCAACAATGTACTAATACAAATGGGGTGTTATGAAACAGAGTGGAGCACTTAAGAAAATACAGGGCGTGTTGAAAGAAATGGAGGAAAATTTAGAAGGCGCATAGAAACTGAATACTGCCTTAAATTTACTGGAGATTGACTAACCAGAAGGTAGGATGGACAGACAGCCCAACCAATAGTGCTAAGATGCAAACTGCTAAGGAAAATTAAGTCAATGATGTACGTTAATTTGTGTAACTTTTCTGAAAATCAGGGGTGCTTTTTCAAATTGGCGATAGGTGCTCTTATTTAAATGAAGCCTTAAGACAATTTCCATTTTAGAATGGGCTTATACAAAATGGCTGCATAGTTAAACAAAGTGCTTATTCATACAAGTAGAGCAGTTATTAATAACCGGTTTTAAAATATAAAACCAACCTTTCAAATCAAAATTTCATAGAAACACATTGTAAACAATGTTGTGTTGAATGCATTTTAGCTAGCAATTATCCACGAATTGAAAAAAAAAATGAGAGAAAACTCACAAGTCTAGTTTTCTCTCGCACTCTCATACTCTTCTTCAAAAACCGTTCTCTCAGATGTCTGGAAGCTACTTCCGAGTTTGTATTCCAGATGACAAGCTCACCATCGTAGCTTGCCGTTACCAGCGTGCTCGGTGCTTGAAATGCTGCACAAAGGATGTCATCCTGGTGCTCCTGTGAAGGTATTAGAGATATTGTAAAATGTGGTTGCATATTCAATATTGAAGGCAGAAAAATTAGCTTTTGGGAGCCACTCTACTAGCAGTAACTATTCCACTTCATCTATTTACCTTATTTGTCATCACCTTGGATATCAGTATAATAGACAATTGTCTTATATCACTTGGCTACTAAGAATCTACTACTACTATACCAGTTATTACTTCTGCCAAGAACGTTATGATTTTATCTATTTGTATGAGTGTCGCCTTCAGCCTACAAGTTTCCGCTTTTATCAGAAACTCATCAACTTTGTGTTAAGCTTTTTCCACAAGCAAAATATGCAACAGATATTTATGCTGATAATTCTGTGGTCAGAACTACACACTTAATTAGCTCACTACAGTTTTGGCTTTTGCAAAAACAATCTTATGAAAAGCTTATTTACTTACTTGACCACCTTTCCAATCAGAAGGTTCCACATGAAATTGATTTAGCTGTTGATTTCTAAATACTGTTATATACCTGGAAAAAGGTTTAAAGAAATATCTTTACAAAAGGCACTGTAAAACCATTCCAATTTTAATGTTAAATTTGTTTAATCATTAATACTATAGCTCCCTGTTCAGTCTGGTTCTTGATTTTTTTTTCGCTTTTAGATAGGACTATACGCGACTACACCATGTGTAATTTATCAGTCCCAAAATCTTTTAAAAAATTACCTTTATCAGCTAAGGTTGAGCATTAGTTATTTAACACATGCTCATTGTTATTTTTTTTTCGATTTACTGAAAATTTACAGATGTTTCTTGGTAGTTCTTTTCCTAATTTCTTTGCCTACATAGTATATCTTATGTCTTCCAAATGTTTATGATTGCTACTCGCACTTGTTCATTTCTGTGTCCAGGGTTGTGTTAAAATAAATTTTTAGGATACTTGTTTGTAATGATGTACACTTTTTATGCGTATACACAAAATTTTAAAGGAAGAGTAAAATGTTTGATTATAAAATATAAATGGAGTGGCTGTGGTCGAGTGGTTAAGTCTGAACGAGCTCTGCATATTCTAAGTTTGAGCCTTGGTCTGAATAATTTCTGAATCTGACAAATTCATTACACTCCCAATTTAATGTCTTACAGTAGCTTCATAACACCTTCAACGGAACATCCGTCAGGCTAGGTTTTATATCAAACTTTGCTTGTCAGAGATAAAATTAATGGTTGTACACTTACTTGTAGAATAAAGTACTATATAAATAATAATTTAAATGAAGGGGTTTTATAAAGAGACTGTTTATAGTTCTATTATTAGCTGGTATATAACATCGTCGGTTTATCTTCTAATACACTTGGTCAATTAACTTGTTTCTGTGTTGTTTTTATGACAAAAGCACTGTCACTAGAATGTAGCTTGTTAAAATGCTTGCCTCTTATCCTGAGTGTAATCTTAAAGTAAGATTATTCTCACGACAAAAAATGCCACTGCCTAAAGGCCGCCCGCCGCACACGTAAGCCAACAGTGCGCGCCAACAGTCACTCGTGCCGCCGCTGCACAGCAACAGCTTACGTGTGCGGTGAATTTACGTGCGCCAACGGCGCAGCGCAAGGTTTTTCCATGTTGCTATGTGTTTGCATGCGTTCATACTTTAATTGCCTGTGCGCATATGTAATGTTTTATTTATTTATTTTTTTATTTATTTATTCATTCAATACTCAACAGCAACGAAAGTTGCCACTTACAGAATATGTATGTATGTTGTAAATTAACGCGCACATACACTTAGCAGCGTGGGCCTGATGCCATATAAACGGCGTAAGGCTAAGGCTTACGACCCCCACACACGATACGCCGTTGGTACGAGTAGCTGTTAAATATCAAACATGTTAAAAACCTTGCGCTGCGCCGTTGGCGCACGTAAATTCACCGCACACGTAAGCTATTGGCATGCAGCGGCGGCACGAGTGACTGTTGGCACGGTCCGTTGGCTTACGTGTGCAGCGGCCTTTGCCTTGTAATGAGTCTAGGTTTATAAACATGATATAGTATATTCATCCTGTAATTGGCAAATTACTTGATGAGGATGAGATTGAAGAAAAACAAATTTGGGTTAGAAAGAATATTAAAGTGCTCATCCGAGTACATAGTTTATTATAGAATAGAAAAAAGTAATTTATTCTTTACCTGTCCCAACCTAAAATTAGCATTGACCTCTTGAGGGTAAGTATTTGATAAATGTCAACAGACCCACCCATTCCAGCATTCAACATATTGTGACAATGTCCATTGAAATCCCAAATCTGATTTTAAAAAAAACATAAAAAAGATTTAAATAAATTATTAAGTAAAGGAAATAAACTATTATTAAAAATGTCAGGTTTTGCAATATTTTGTGAAATAGTATGAAACAATTACCATGAATGAGAAGACAGATGTATAAAATTAATTGTAAATAATAATTATTCATAACAACTTTCATGTGAAGTACATGGTTTTACATCAGAGATAATACTAGATTTGCTTTGCCCAACTCTGATGTCAAATGTAACAATCAGTACAGTTGCGAATACTTGAGATACTTGTGGATATCTAACTAATATTCATGAATGCTGACATATTTATAATATAATTCATCAATCTATGAACTTAAATCGGTGTACTTTATTAAATCATGATTTGAAAATGTTCTTTATTTCACTAGGCTTCGGCCTAAAAAACAAGATTTTTCAAGGGTCTATGAGCCAATACATTCCTTTAAATGGGAAATCAGCCTATGATGGATTTTAGAATTGCTGAATTTTGCCTCCTCATTGGAGATTAGCTGGTTATATATTTATTACTAACCTAGGCCTGCCTTAAGCAATAACACTAGGCTCTGCTAAGCCCAAGTTTAAATATAGAGACTTTTACCAAGGTCTTGTCTTTATAAGAGAAATAAACTTTAAAAAATGAGTTTTACCTTAACAGTACCATCTGTACTACCAGTCATAAACCTAGTTTCACTTTGGTCAAACGCTAATGTGGTAATCTCAGCATTGCCATGACAATTGAGGAATTGTTTAGCCTTCTGTCCAGTATCCAACATCCACACAATTACAGTTGATCCTTGGCAGGCTGTGACAACCTGAAAATGATTATTGAAGAATATGTTGAGTCGTAATAATAATAATGATAATAAAAATGATAACAATAATTGGACCTTAAATATATTTGCTATTAGCCCAAATCTGATTTGATAGAAAAGAATTTTTAAAAAAAACAATAATAAAGCAAAGGCAATAAAATGCAAAAAAAAATCAATGAAGTCTCTCCATTTGATGCACAAAAAATAAATAGGAAAAGCTTTGCAATTTTTAACAGACAATTCTTAGAAACAGTGACCAAGACAGTGGAACACTGAAGATAATTTGATGATGGTATGGTTAAAAAAATGTTAAAATATATGATAAAGAATTGCTTTTTTTAGTTCAATATTGGGAAAAAGTTTACACTATATTGATTTAACCTGGTATAAATATGAAGTCACAGTCAGTTTGTAGGACTGGCTTTAATATACTGATGATTCTGAAACTAAACCAATCCTAAATGTTGCAAAACCTGCAGTTGATGATCTGCACACAAACAATACAACTCACCTGAACGGACAAGGAAATCTTGGAAAACACAATAACTTTCCTAGGTTACATACAACAAACTTTTATCCATACCTGATTAAATGTAGTGTTATATATAGCACACGTTACTGGCTTCTCATGACTAAGGGTACGATCTTTGACCTCTGGTTTCATCTCAAGAAACGTCAGTTGGTAGTTGAATGTAATGAAAAGTCGGTTACGCTCTTCATGAAAGAACATTGATGTTGCCACTATAAAAAAGAAGAGGAAACAAATGTGAAATGTGAAAGTACATTTTATAATATTTATATAGCACATAGATACTTTTGATAGCTTCTAGCACTGAAATGTTTTCATAGTATTTCTATTTTTTTTGTTTTCCACATTAGTTCTCATTATTTGTTGAATAGGAAATTCATGTTGAGATATAATTGCTGAAAAATTGTAAGGATAGTAAAATATTGTTAGATATGACATGATAATACCACTTAAAATACTTTATACAGCAGTACAGCAATTCAGTGACATGGCTGTGATGGTTTTATATTGTTTTGATTTGATTAATAAAGACACATAATAAATTACCTAATGATTATGACTGAAATGCCTGGTTGAGTATGGAATAAAAGAGTTGATATTTTGTTTTATAATGCACAGATCTCAGAGGTTCAAACCCTTTCGATTTGTCCGGGAGTCTCCCAAAATTTTAACAGTCTCCCAAATTTTTAAAGCAATCTCCCGATTTCCTGTTAAAATTTAATGTTCTAGTACCATAGTTTGGCTTAGAATAATATTTAATCAATAAATACAGTACTTTTAAAATACAAAATTGCGTACATCATTCTAAATTTATCATAACTGGCGCTAGTTAACACCTTGCAGGCATGTTTTTTCGACCCTTCCTTCATAAAATGCATTAGAAGGCGCAGTATTTTAAGATAGTGGGCGCACTTTGAAAAATCTCCTGAATTTTAGACGTCGGAGGTTGGAATGTCTGAGATCTCAATCAGCTTTCAGATTTTTACCATTAATAGTACTGAGTGGGTGATTCTTGCCTTTCATTATGGTATTAAAATTTACATTCTAAAGGAAATATTCCATTTTTTATATAGAATATTTTAGGAGATTGAAGAATACCTCAGTTTGAGATAGATAAAGCATTTGTAAAGCTTTTATTGTGTTATACGCATACATTGTGATACTCGATATGATACCAGATATTTGGACAAAGAAGGAATCAGAAATATAAAGATTATTACTTTCTGGTCCTTTGGGGAACATTCCTGCCAAACGTTGAAGACACACTTGAAGTTGAACATCCCACACTCTTAGTACCTTGTCTTTGGAGAAGCTTACCAGTTGCATACGTGAAGCATTAAATTGTACATGTAACACTGGTGCCATGTGCCCACGCAGTACCTGTGTAAAAGATAAATTTAAAATTGAAAAATCTTGGTATTAACAAGGAAGTGACACGGTAGCCTAGTATGCTTTCCCATCCTGATGTTGCAGGTTCAAATCTGACTATTCTGGCATTCTTTCTCACAACTGATGATATCAGAGGGGATAAAGGAGTTAATTAGGGAGCTTCATCATCCTGCTTGGCATAGGAAACAGTGGTGAGTGGAAAAAAGTTTGACACTAGCCCCAAAATATCTAGTTTTCCTATGGAGAGAGAATTGTTTACATATACTGATTACAGGATATGCTCAGTCACGTCTAATTAGTGTAGCATTGAATAGGCTAAAAAATAGCAACATAATTACATTTATATTGTGCTAACTCAGCATATAATGGATCATTCTTGTCCATTCAAAAAGAATAATGATTAGATTTAGTATAAAAATACATTTATAAGAAAATAAAAAGAAGAAAGAAAGAAAAATTGGCCTAATCCTTTTTTTCAATCATGACTGTATCTCAGTTTGCTATGGATTAATTTTATTACTTAAAACCCGGAGGAGTGGGTGATAGGTGTCGAATAAAATCTGATTAAAATATTTCTTGTTTATTACTTACACCAACTGGCTTTGAGATCACATATGGGTTCCACAAACACACTTGATGATCTACTCCTGCGGTAGCTGAAAAAAACAAGCAGATGTCTTTTATTGCCAGCTTCATTCACTGTTGGCTTCATATACAAATGAGCTTAAATAGGCAAATGAGCTTATCACGTTTGTACACGAGGTATGTTCCCAAACAATCCTGTCAAGAATCGAGCAGTATAGTACTGGGTCTGGACAATACATTCATGATCTTGACAAGATGTATTCAAACATTGATATACTGATGAAGAAATCCTATCCAATGGTGACAGTATAATTGTCCCTGGGACCAGACTTAACTTCAACGTGAGTGATAGGAGAGTATAGTATAAAAAATGTTAATGATATAAATAATAATTTTGGCACTATTCCAAGATAGATATGTTGTAAATGTAACTATCGTAATAATTTGGGTTTCAAAATCACCCTATTCGTTGGTTAAAAAATCGTAGTTTGAAGGCAAAGTTCGAAACATCTTCCACTAACTTAACCGCCATTTGCTGCCACCTAGCCTAGGTGGCGCTATACACTTCGAGGTTGAATGCTTCTTACAGTAAACACGTTTATCGAAAAATAATAATTTGTAAGATAAATTACCGACGATAATAATACCGAAATCAAGTTTTTTTTTTCAAAACGGCATTTTCCATTATTGGTCAATAAACAATCGTAGCCTAATGGAGGGCAGTAAATCTACGTGGCAATGGGTGAATAAAATCGTGGAAATTTTCAACTGAAAACAGTTTAGGTAGGCCTAGCTTAAGTACTAGGCCTAGGAACCAGGGTCTGCTCGCGATCTGTCGCTGTGATAGCCTGATGATACTGATACCTCGCGATATTTGAGGTAGGTAAATCGGGGCCTATTAAACATTGTTTATCAGGACAAGCACTCTAGTTTTAAAACTAACATTATTGTCCTCAACTAAAAAATAGTTTCCGAACAAATAGCTGATTTATGTCCAACGTAATAACAGGTAAAAATCGCGAAAATTCCTGTGTTTTGAAAACGTCCCATCATGAAAATAAAAGTCGCGAAATGTTAAAAATCGTAAAATCGCAAACATTTAGGGCCGCGAAAATAAAGGGATCTACAATATTAAATTTTTTAGTACATATTTAAACTTAAAACAAAAAAAATCATAGATAGAAATAAGTAAAGAAAAGAGATTTGGAACGGCAATCCAGAATATACAGCGATTAAAAATCATTGTAAAAAATGCAAAATTATGGCATTTATCATCAGGGGTAAGACGCCTGCCTATAACGCTTCAAATTCAGTACTGAACTCGATGTGTTTTATTGTCAGCTCCATATTGTTGGCTTCATATACAAATTAACTTAAATAGGCAAATGACCTATTCAAATGAGCTTAAATATGCAAATTGGTTTTGATATGCAAAAGTAACTTAAACATGCAAAGTAGTTAAAATATGCAAATTTGCTTAAATATATAGGGGTAAAAATACAAGTCTCCCAAATATCTAAAATCAAAGTTGCATAAACTTACTGGAATTTGTGTATTTAAATTCACTGTAATAAATACCTTTTCAAATAATACTAATTTTGAGTCCTGAAGATCATGAAATGTTCCAAAAAAAAGTAAAGTATTTTCAAGTTAAAAAAATACAAAATTCAACATAATGTTGAACATGTCACAAAATTATGATAAATACTCACCAATTAGGTTTATGTCACTGTGATAATCAAAACTGTTTACACCTTGAGTTATGTTAAACGTAGTCCTAGAATAAAAGAAAATACTAGATAATTGATGGGTAGTGTGGCTAGTATAAATAACCATTGTGATGATGTTGTTGTTCTTCAATTGGACAAGGATCAAGTTAGAAAATTCCAAGGCTGGACAGAAAACATTTAAAGGGATTGGTAAAATGATTAAATAACAGCATTTCAACTTTTCTTCAAGACATGAGGTGGATGACTCATTGAATTTATGCTGAGTGAAGGCCCTAAAATAAGCTAATTCCAAGTAACAACTCCTGGTTACAGGAGGTTTATCTGCAAATAGACAAACCGTACATTTAAATAACTCATGAATATAAAACACTTACAGTTTCATTTTCTGCTTTGCTTTTTCAATCCATCCAAGTACCAAGGCATTCTGATATGTTGTAGCACATGAGATGAAGCACTCAAGGTGGGCAGCGTATTTTACTGTAATTTAAAACAAAAATAATTAAAAAATTTATTATTAATAAAGTTGACTAATCTCATGATCACCCTCTTAATTCCTTTTTTCCATACTGTATCAGAACAATGGCTAATACCCCTTTTACACTGCAAAATGAAAAACAATTCCGGGACGACCCCGCAACGATTGCGGAATGAGTTTCCGTTTACACCGGATCAGTTATTGCGGGATGAATCCCGTTGAACTACAGCGAGTACACTGCTCTAACCGCCGAGTCGTGATTGTTCAGCAATGTTTACAAAATAGCGCCCCAAACATGTAGTGTGCTGTTCATCAGGTTTTTATTAATGGTACTTCAAACTTAAACAGATTACATGTAAAATTACACGTTATTCAAATAAATAGGATACTACAATCATATATATTATAAAACTAACACACAAATAAATTATTTTTATGTTAAATATAATGTTGAGTAAAATTTATTGCCTAGTGAAAAAGAATGTTAAACCATTCGTTCCGGAATTGATCGAATGGATGCATTCCGCTTCAATGTTGCGGTACAGTCCCAGGACGCTTCACCCCGTAATTGACTTTTTAACACTGTTTACACTGCAAATCCATCCTGCAATTATTTGTCCCGGGACGCACAATTGCGGGACGATTCTGCAATTGTGTTGGCAGTGTAAAAGGGGTATATGTCTCTTCGTAATGAACGTTAGCAAAGAATATAAATAGCACAAGAATGAGAACATACGATGTTTGTGTGATTTAGAATGAAACTCTCAAACAGTGCAATGGACAAAATTTTTCTGCCAAATGCATGGGGCAGGCTGCATGTTGCGTAGCAGCTAGAATAATCTTGGGTAACACACTTTGTGGGTGGGCTGTGTGAACCACAGAATATGCGTTTGGAATAGTGCGCCGCCTTGAGTGCAGTCGACTTGGGTAACCCAGAGTTCCTTCCGCACACGATAAAAGGTGATCGACCTTTCACTGTGCATTACCTTTGCCGTTAGTCATTCCATCTCCACTTTCATGCCAAAACATTTCATTCTTCCTAGTTTTCCTCACTCAGTTTCTCACTTATCATTTACATATATATTAACCCATTATCTGCCCTCCTCTCCAATATAAAATTGCAATCCAAATGTAGATGCTATAATTTAATTCCATTTTGTATATTTGTTGTATATAAATACTGTTTATTGTAATCTTGATGTGGAAAATTGTCTTCAATAGCATCTGTAGTAAATAATATTGAATTGAATTAATTCAAGTGAAAATTAGTACATCCTTCAAAGAAAAGTATATAAAATGTAATAAATCACAAATAACATTGAATGTAGTGAGTTCACAATTCACCAATTAAGAAGGTAATCTCAGCAGAACAGAAGGAAATTCAGCGGTACTAACTGATGTGCACTCGCATTGTGGCACAGCACACACAGTTCGACATGATTCCGCATCAGTGGCACTTAAGGTGTTAACATGCTTCCTAACCGAGATCCAAGTGTTGAATTGTCGCTTCTCAACTTCCTATGGCCCATAATAAGAATTAGTTTAGAAAGATACAGTCACACTTCCTCTAATCCAACTGTGTCAAATAATTTCTAGAAAAAATTATATGCTTTCTACTACATAATTAACAATCTGTAAGTTCAATTGCCACCTTGGATTAAATCTCCCAATTATGAGTAGTGAGAATTCACTTTTAGACATAACTCAGCGTTTTTTTTAATACATTCAACCAATACTAACCTTGCCTCGTCC
The DNA here is from genome assembly GCA_025631205.1 of Nesometra sesokonis. Classification (NCBI taxonomy): domain Eukaryota; kingdom Metazoa; phylum Echinodermata; class Crinoidea; order Comatulida; family Antedonidae; genus Nesometra; species Nesometra sesokonis. The sequence continues at coordinate 20,572 of JAOTQE010067815.1, forward strand.
AATCCCTATGTCCATTATGTTTTACAAGACGACAGTTCTTGGATTTGCCCTTCTGAAGTCTCTTGAAGTCAACTATAATAGTTTGTTCTACAGAAAAAATGCAAATATGCATACTTTTATTTTTTGCATGTTTATATCTTGATAGTCAATTTCAAATGAGTATTTAGTATTGATAGTCCTTAAATATTATTTTAATAGGATTTTCCTTCATTTTGTCAAATTAATTATTATTATTAATGTTGCTGAATATTGAAATAAATGTTTGAAATGGATTTTAACTGATGTCTATATTTTAGAAAGTTTTTTCATGTTAGTAAATTACAGTATACAACTAGGGGTTGAAACAATTTGGATTTTCCGAGAAAAGCAACCAAATATGGCTTTATGCAGAAATTTTTTTTTTGTAGTTTTGGTTTTGAACTTTTTGGACAACCAGCTAAAAGGAAGGTGGAATAAAAATACTTTTTAATTAGCATTTTGTATGTGCAAAGCAGTGGATAAAAAAAAATAATGCAATTAATGATTATTAACTCAATGCTTGTATTAATATTACTATTATATTTCAGAAAAATATTTAAAAAATGGTTTATATTTAATTTTTAAAACTACTTATGTTTAGAGGGTTCACAAACAGGCCAAAAACAAAATTTAATTTTTATTTCAAATCCTACTTCTGAGGGCCAGAAGGTTCACGAAACAAAGTATCAAAAAGTCCCCAAAGAGAAAAGTAAAGACATCAAAAATTGTCGCCTAAACAATGGTCTATCCAGTTAAGTATATAGATCAGCAGTGTAAAACTTACCTTGGCTTTCTCCAGCGGGTTGATGTGGACGATCAAAAAGAGCGATGTTGACCGATTGAAAAAGAAAGGCATATACAAACCCACCAGTGTCACCTAGAACCATCGTAGCATGGTTTGCATTCTCAGTATCACTCCTATAACAATATTAAGTAAATCGTTCTATTATTATTTTAGAATTCTTTTAATCTTTATAAACCAAGTAATAAGTGCTTGATCATGTAAATGATGCCGTGAAGTTTTTCTATCATTCATGACAGTTTAGTGAAGCACCTCCATATGAGGCAAGGCATGGCAAAACCACCAAGTTGTCTCAAAGGAAGTTGGGGTATCATATCATGGATTGGCGTGACGTGCATAGTGAGGGTTCAAATCCCTAACCTCATGGTCTGGAACCCGAACAACACACGTTGCAATATCCACCTAATCCTTGTATTATTCATCCTGTAATTTCTTTGGCGAGTTATGTACTTCTGGAAATAAATGGAATAAATAAACAAAAATATATAAATGCAAAGCTCTTCTTACCAATAATCCATGCTTAATGGTGTGTGTTCCAGACCTGTCACTTTGTACTGACAATTAAATTCTAATTTAGAACTCAAATCATAAAAAGCTGAAAAAAAACCAATTTATTATTCAACCATATTGCAGAAACAGCAAAACTAATTAGATAGCCTAATCTTTTGGCTTCAATGATAGTTTAATGAAGTGGGTTCACGAGAAGTAAAAACACTATATGTAGAGTAAACATTTGAATACATGCACTTCTGATTATCATGGATGAGCTAATAAGGAGAGGATATTATACAAATATATACTGAGATAAAAGCTCTGGTTAAAACTATGGGTCCCAAAGTGACTGCAGAAGTACTATTTGCTGAGGGGCCCATTTCCGAAGCAAATAGTACTTTTGCAGTCACTGAGGGACCCATAGTTTTAATCCAGAGCCTTTCATCTCAGTATATATTTGGTTTATTTACTGGATTCATACATTCTTGTTCATTGAGTTCAGTGCAGTGCTGAACACTCCGGTCGCAGGTACCAGCGCTGGGTCACATGAGATAGCGCCATCTGGTGTTGAAATTGGGACAGAATCCGTAGTCTTTTACTATTTACGGATCCATAAATAGTACTTTAGTGGTTGGCTTATGGTTGATCATGTGACATGCTTTTAACCAATCAGTGAACAAGGATAAATCAATCCAGTATATAAAATCCTCTATACCCTGTATACATGACAAGTCTCATGCATTATGATGGCACCTCAATCAAGGGGACCTATTTTGGAAGTCTCATGCAATTTCAAATTTTCATGCATAAGAATTTGTACAAAATAATAATTCATCGTAATTAGATTTAAAAATCTACAAAGAGAAGTGAAGATGTCATTGGAATCATGTTTTGCATGAAAAACATGGTAAAAAGATAGAGGTAGCTATATAGGGTCTGATGTAAACTATGGCAATTTAACAGTTATTACTTGTTGAAACCAGATTTTGATGCCTGAAACAGCCTGGCAATATTCAAGTTTTGTCTGATGAGCCTGCCAAAAGGTTTCAAGCTATATCACTGTAATTAGATTGTATATAAATTTGAAATATTACTGTAATATCATTTATCCAAAAATATTTTCAAAACTAGGACACAACTACAAGCTTCGTGTATGAAAAAATTGTAACTATTAGTTTGGAAAGTCATGTTTGCCTGTTGACAAACTATTCTGACACTGGCGTAACACACATACATCATATACAAAAAATATTTCAAGAACAACTGTAAGGGTACCTATTTTGTGTTAAATAGGAAAAAAAATATTTATTTAATATTTTCATACCAATTTCTTTACTTGTAAATGCAAGGGCTATTTTGTTGATATTTTGTAGTACTGCAAATGTTGTCACCCACATATCACGAGGCTTCACTGATTCATTATGGATCTGAAAAAAAATGTTAAAATAAATTTAAAATAACTGAACATGGATTATGATACTATTACTATTACTATTACTATTATTATTATTATTATTATTATTATTAATATTACTGAGGAATTAGTTTTAAAATTATTTTTAAAACTATACTTTTTAAGGCTTTTATGAGCATTAAAAGTATACTTTTTAAGGCTTTTATGAGCATCTTGGTTTGTGATCAATGCAGAAACAGATTGACTGATTGACTGACTGATTGACAGACAATTTGACAAATTAGTTGATTGACCGATTTTGATCAATCAGTTTATCGATCATTGATTGATATTATGTTAATGTTGTCATATTTATATAGTGCTTAAACAATCGTCGATTGTCTCAAAGCGCTTAAAAAGTAGAAGATTAAAGAAAACAAATGAAGCCCATTATAATACCTTCTCCATGAGTTGCAAGCATAATGAAATGAGGACAATACTTAACCTTCATGATTTTCTGTCTGTGCAACTGGTTATCCCATGTTGATATGGTGCCCTCTTTGCTGATCACTATGTAACGTGAAGTGTTTTTTAAGAACGAAACTTTCTGAATGACATCCTTATGAGGACTGTAAACAATAAACAACATTTACATTTAAATAGAAGAGAGAAAATCTAACCACGATTGACAAAAACTAGCTTTTATCAAACTTCAAGTGTTTTCTCGCATTTTCATTAAACAAGCTTCTAAATTCTCTGACTAGATATCGCTTGTATTATACTCTTGGCCGCATACTCATGCACCGTATCATGTTAGTAACAGTGCATTTTGTATAGCAACTTTCTTAGTTACCAAACATTTTATAGCGACTTTGTTGCTTTTGGGGTCCCAGGCAGGGCCGTAGCCAGAGTTAAAAAAAACAAACGAGGCAAAACCTGGGGGTCACGTACAGGGACTGGAACCCTCTGTTGGAGGTCAGAGGATAAGGATCTCTTTGAAAAGCAAAATTTTGAAAATTTCAGATGAGGCACTGCCAGGGCATATGTCAATATCAAATAAATAAATGACACTTGTTTATGCAACAATGATGTTTCACCAATTGCAGGCGAGCAAACCAGTGTCTGGATTGAAGCACAGACTTGCAACGTTTACACTTGAAGACATTACGACACTTGTTTATAAACCTACAATGCCATTTCAGCAACTTCAAGCGAGCAAACTGGTGCCTGCGTTCAAGGAGGTTTTATAGTTCACTATAAAACCTCTTTGCTGTGTTGAAGCACAGATTTGAAACAGTTACACTTGAAGAAATTGTGACACTTGTTTGTCAACTTACAATGGCATTCCACCAACTGCAAGAGAGCAAACCAATGCCCGTGTTGAAGCGTAGATTGCAACATTTCAACTCAAAACAATTAAGTATAATGAAACCAAATGATTAAAAATTTGGTATGATAAAGTTGTTATTAGGCTCAGTAGGGTGTGATATGAATTAAATCAGTCTTGAAGTTTGTATTAGGCTATCACCCTCGCCTCATTTAAAACCCTTTGACTGATATATTCATATCACACCCAACCTCACCTTATAATTAATAGTATTGTGCTCTATTAAATTTGAACTATAACTACACTTTTTATTTTCTATCTGCGAAACTCATTTTTTGGTGATACATCACATTTGTCAACTGCATTTCTGGAAGGAAACAAATTTAAATTTATTGATACTACAATTCATATGCCGAGACAAAAACAAATGTTAATTTCATTCTTTTTTAATTTATTTCCAGATTACTCAATATACAAGAAAAAATCTGCTAGGAACAATTAACAGCTTTATACTTAATTTTAAAAAATCCTTCTACCTTAATAAGGCTTTTATATTCTTCCACTGAGGAACCTGTAAATTAAAAAAGAAATACATATATTTTAATTTGATTAAAAATTAACATTAAATTTCATAGGTCAAATGTAAAATTTTAACTTCAATGGTTCAATTAGACCACATTTTAAGAAAACAAATGACATAAATCACATTTTAAACGGTGATTTTCAATTTGAGATTATTTTCAACCGCTGTATTTTGTTGGTGGAAGAAGTCTTCTAGTACAGAGATTTAAAGGTCCAGTGTACACATATGTGCACTTTCAAAAAAATCCTGAACAATTTTTGAAGAGTACGAGGAGTCTCTATTTCTTTAATTCCTTTGAGCCCATGTCACTGCTGATAGTACAGTGAAGCATACAATTTTGGAAGTATTGGACATAAAGTGACAATTAGTGAAGGAGTAACTTTGAACGTGAACATCCACACTTGTGCACAATTCAGTCCAGCAGGCTACAAGACACAGGTCTCATAGCCTATTTTGGAAGAGTTCAAGGAGTCTCTATTTCTTTAATTCATTTGAGTTCCTGTCACTTTAGATAGTCCAATAAAGCATAAAATTTTGAAAATATTAGACATAAAGTGATACTTAGTGAAGGAGTAACTTTACGAACGTGAACATTCACAGTAATGCATAATTCAGTCCAGCAGGCTATGAGACACAGGTCTTTATTTAATTTACGCCTCCTACCCTTGAACACGAGATCCCATTCAGTGTGTGATGTGGACATAATATACCTTGGTATAAGCCCACTCGCATTCATAATGCTTTTATTCCTCAAGATTGAAAAAGTGCTATGTTGTACCTATTCCTAAGATATCCCTCCTAGTAGCATTGAGAATGACCTTCGCCCTATTTCATTAACGTTTACAACTGCTAAAATCATTGAGAGTACCATCGACATACTTTTATTTTTACAAAGGATTAAACTGGGCAATACTGTATCTTTTTGGTCATTCCCAAAGGGAGGAATTCCCCAGGGCTCCTGGATGGGCCCTATTTTGTGCATTTTATTTATTAATGATCTGTCACCTGCAATACCCTGTGTTAAATATATGGATGATACTACTATTTGTGAACGCATAGATAAATCAGGAATTAGCAATTTCCAAACCGTGGGTGGTCTAACAAAAATGCTATGATTCTCAGCAAAAAAACTGTAGAGATGATTATTAGTTGTAAAAGAAACAAATCTTCCTTTGAACCTGTTATTTCCCGTAGCAATTCCTAAACATCTTTAGTTAATCAAGCTAAGCTATTAGGTGTTATTATTTGGGACAATATGTCATGGCAAGCCCATGTAGATTCTATAGTTCGTAAATTCAACTCTAGACTTTATTTTCTTAAAAAACTTCGCCGATGAGGCTTTGTCATTACTGTATTAGTATAATTAGATCTGTTCTTGAATATGCTGGAACAATTTGGGGAACGTGTATAACCAAACAACAGAGTGAGCAATTAGAACGTATCCAACATAGAGCTTTAAGAATAGTATTACCAGATTATATCTATGAGGTGGTGCTTGATATCCTTGACCTACCTCTCCTCTCTCAAAGAGGTTTACCTTACGAAAGAGATATTTCTCAAAAATTAAAAACCCTAACCATAGATGAAATCACCTTCTGCTAGAAGCACCTGCTCACGGCTATAATTTAAGATGTAATAGTAACTTTTTCTCTGCCCCGAGTCAGGACCGAGAGGTCCAAAAACTTTATTATGTATGCTGGCCTGTTCAGGGGGTTGTAGAGCACTGTCCACCTTTTTTATAATGCAATAGCACTTCATGCTAATCGTTGATTTTACTTTTTACTTTTATCTATGTAATAATTTTTAGTTGTAATTTTTTTAATGTAAATATTCTGCTCTCATAATTTTAATAATTTTAATATAATGATAATAATGATAATTTTAATGATAATGATGATGATGATAATAATAATAATGGTGTTAATAACAGTAATAATATTAATTGTAGTAAATAATTATTGTATCTCTCAACCTGCTTTTTAATATAGTGTCTTGTACCTGTCACTTTTATTGTTTATGCTGTCTTTAGCGTATTTATTATTTTTAATGTTGTTATTTACACTATATTTATGTTATATATTTATTGAAACTGTATTTTTACTGTTCAACTTCCATTTGTTTTATTGAAATTGCAATAAAGACTAACATTCAACAAGAATTCAGAGTCGCCATATGGTGGGCTAATACCCAGGTTTGTGCACACAGTAATTCATTACTGCATAAAATATTAATAACTCGGATGCTGGATGGGCTATAACTGAGTCAGTAATGTAATATTACATCTTGTCTACACACTCAACTCTATGAGCTTAACCCTCATTTTCTCCCAGGGTTCAGAAAGATTTGTGAAACCACCTGCACAACAATCATCAAAGGATAACGACAGCAAATAACTGTCATTAACTATCCTCTATAAAATATATTATTAGAAAATTGAAATCTAAAAATCAATAATGATTAGGAAAGAATGCAACCTAATTGATTGACCCAAAATTTAGGACTCTTAAAAATGGATTTATTGTGAAGGAAATTTATAGTGATTATAGTTTGTGTCTGTAATGACACAAACCAGTGAAATGGCAATCTTGTTTTAATCCAATATGATTTTCTAGGAAATTGTATTTTAATGTTGTTATGTTCCAATAGTGAGTGAACAAGTATTTATTGAAAGGGTATAATTATAGTGAAATAAAACAGCAAGAGTAGGGAAAGGTGAATAATTTGTAATAATATACAATAATTTATATGAGTGATTAAGCATCACTGAATTCTGAAAACACATGATGATCCAACTAGCTTGATAATAGATTTTAAATTTGTTGGTGTTTTTGATGTTTGATATGAACAGCAACATTATACAAAGTGAAATTTTATTCTGTTTCACTTTTTTTTTTTTATTTTAAGGAAATCAATAATGTTTAAGGATTTACAAATTATCAAGTTTCTTGGTGATTACAGATCTCGACTTTGCTCCTCTAATCTCTTCACACAGCTTTTTTATTTAAAAAAATGAAAGATAACGAGTAGGGAATAATGCATTTGTAGCTGCATCTCTGCGTATTGGAATGTCGGTACCTATTTTTAAAGGTTTTCTTAAGACTTTTTTTTTCAAAGCATAGATGCTTTGTGTGTGTATATTATTATTATTGTCATTATGAATATTAAGATAATTTTGTGACACTGTATTCTGTGAAGAGCGCCATATAAATACACTGTAATAATAATAATGATAATAATGATAATAATAATAATTATAAGGCTGTCCAAAAGTATTTCAATTGATATATTTGGTTGGTTTGTTGGTTAAAGGTTCAAATATTCCATTGCAATGTACCAAAAATAACCCACTATAAAGTCTGAAGACTTGTTTCTAATGGGTTTTTTTTTCCTTTTGTACTGCAATACAATATTTTAAATAACATTAAAGCATGACTAAGGAGACAAAATTCATTAAGATCCGGTAAGAATTTAATGCAAAAATAACCATTATCTAAACTATTCCATCATGGATCTAAATTACAGTAATCTTAATCTGAGGTCCAAGATTTGGTCCACCAGATACAAAATAAGGCCTAAAATGGGTTTTTAGGTTCTGTTACTCTGTTTTTGTTTAGTTTTGCTTGCCAAGGTCCAATTGAGATACATAGCACTTCATCGATGGTTCAAGCTTCTAACTCACAATCTTGGATCCGCTCCAGTTATCTGTATTATAGTACACCTACCTGGGTTGCTTTTACACGGTCATCTTTCTCCACATATTCCAACAGTAGATGCGATGCTATTTTATCCTGAATGTAAATTAAAAATATTTAAACTATTAGAAGGGATGTAATTATGGTGGGTGGAGGTGGGCGGGACCACCCACCCTAAACATTTCCCACCCACCCTAAAGCCTATTTTAAAGCCTTCCACCCAGTCAAATTTCAACCTGCAACCCACTATAAGCCTCTGAAAAAGGTAAAAATATTGTTTTTAATTATTTTACCAACCATCCTTACATTGTTGCTGCCCACCCTTGAATTTTTCTAGCTACATCCCTGTATTAGATGTAATGTACTTCATGGATGTATGTTTTTATTTGTGTTATGATTTTTGTCATCAGAAAATGACTTTTTTCACAAGGTTAAAAACAATTGTTTATAAATATGCTTTAACGACGATCCAACTATTAAGGCGTTTTACTTTGTATTATTTCTTTTTAGCTGATCCGTTACATTAACGGATCAGCTATTGCTACTGTACGAAATCATCTTTTTTAGCTGATCCGCTACATAGCGGAGCAGCTATTGTTACTGTACGGAATCTTCTTTTTAGCTGATCCGCTACATAGCGGAGCAGCTATTGTTACTGTACGGAATCTTCTTTTTTTTCTTTTTCTTCTTTCTTTCCTAACACTTCTTGTGATCACGATACAGAAAAATTGACTTGAGCTATTAACGTGAAATTTCCACACATCATTGGACTTTAACAAGAGACGTAACAATAAGCTTTTCAACGAGATGGGTTGCGCGTGACGTCATCTACGCGCAAAAATGCGTTTTTACTTAAACGTTAATAACAACCTAACTAATTAACATTAATAGTTCATATTTGGTGAACATAAACTTCATGTTGACCTTGAACGTCACATCATTTAAACGATCACGCGCGCGACATCACGCACGCGTACGCGTGCGTTAATTTTTTAAAATGCTCCAAATCAAATTTTAATTACATTAGAGCACGTTTCAGGTCATTTGGAGCATTTCAACTTTTTCGCAAATTTTACGCGCACGTGCGCATTTTTGCGCA
>JAOTQE010067816.1:0-17449 GCA_025631205.1 Nesometra sesokonis
ATTGCTACGCTCTCTCAAATAAAACAGAACAACTTTGACAGTTGATGACGATGATGATGATGATGATGATGATGATGGTGGTGGTGGTGATGATGATGATGATAAAGATGATGATGATGATGATGGTGATGGTGATGATGATTATGATTATGATGACGATGACCACAATGATGATGATGATAATAATGATGATGATGTTAATGATGATGACGAATTTGTTGAGGGTTCAAGGCTAACATATCTTTATATTGTATTTCTAAATTACACTGCCATGGGGGTCACCAGGGGAGGCGAACTTCTATATACGGCTCTGCCATGGGCTCTGCCCACTTCCAGACCGATTGCGGCTCTTCAAAATGAAAACCTGGAACCACGCCCACTCAGATATGGAAAGTGCGCCCCACCCCTTACCAACCCTTACGCTGGGTCCTGATCCGCCCCTGGAGTTGGAGTTGTCTTGTTTTTTTTCCCACAAGGCACCCCCCCCCCCCAAATTGAAAATAGCTGGTGACGGTCCTGCACTGCCATGATGTAAATAGACCATGCAATTTATAATTTTAATTCTCATTTTACACGAACACCTTGTAGTTTTTAATCATGAATGTATACCTTAATTTAAAATTTCTTTTCTGCAGATGGCGATCATTCACATGCGTCTCCCAATGGTCATTGGACGTTGCTGGACATGCATTCAGAGGAACATTTAGAATTGTACGGCTGTTGCCCACAACCGTTCTCCGACATAACATTCTACATGCATTTGCGACGCAAGTCATTATTTTATATGTTGTACCTCGTATACCCTACCATCATTTTGGGTCTGATGTCGCTCATTGTGTTCTTTCTGCCGCCTCAGTCTGGTGAGAAGGTTGGTTTGAACATCAGTATCATGCTGTCGCTTGTCTTCTTCTTGTTGCTTGGTGCTACACTACTGCCACCAACGTCGTTATCCGTCTCATTTTTAGGTAAGTAAATTAATCATCACCATCATACAATATAAATATATGTTAGCCTTGGAACCCTCAACAAATTCATCACAATCACAATCGTCGTCTCCGTCATCATCATCGTCATCATCATCATAATAATCATCATCAGCATCATCATCATCATCATCACCATCATAATAATAATCATCATCATCATCATCATCATAACAATAACAACAACGCCATCGTCGTCGTCATCATCATCATCATCATCATCATTATCACCACCACCACCACCACCATCATCATCATCAACATCATCATCATCATCATCATCATCATCATCATCATCAGTGGCGGATCCAAGGGGCGGGGGTGTCCTGGGGGTCACGTGACCCCCCTTGGTGCAATTTTGAGGGTCACAAGGTCTGTGTGACCCCCTAATAAATTTCAAATAATGTGATTTACTTGTAGTAATTAAATTTAAATTAAATTCTCGTGGCTTAAGTATAAGGATTAACGGTGGCGCACTTTACTATAACTTTAATTCATACAATTTCGTTAAATTTACCCAGCGTGATATTAAATGAGCCAGGCGCGGATTTAGGTGGGGTGGCGCAACCGACGCGGGGCCGGACCCAAAATCTAGCATAAAAACCTAAAATACGGGCAAAATAGGGTACCAGGGCACCAAATTGGGGAGTTGACCTTTTACCTTTTTTTGCTCGTCAGAAAAATTGCCAACCACGCCCACCCACTGATCATCATCATCATCATATCATCATCATCATCCCCATCATCATCATCATCATCATCATAATCATCATCATCATCATATCATCATCATCATCATCATCATCATCACCACCATCATATCATCATCATCATCATCACTCTGTCATCATCATCGTCGTTGTCGTAATCATCATCATTTGCTTGACAAGTGCTGTGATTGCTATTTTATTTACATATTCTATTACTCTCTTATTTTTTTTATTCAGGAAAATTATTTGCGTGCTTCATTATCGTCATGTCACTAGAGACCGCCGTTTCCGTCATCATCATCCGTCTGTCGCTACACGCGCCAAGCAAACTTCCCCCTGCGTGGTCACGCTACCTTATCCTGGACAAACTAGCCAAGTTTATGTGCCTCAGTAACTACCGTCACGAATACAACCCTAACGAAACAATTGAAAATTTCAACGAACCATCCTACAACAATACCGATGACATAAGCACAGTTGTTGATGACGAAATGACCGGCGAAACCATCGGTAAAGATCTTCTAAAGCAACTTAAAATAAAGTCAACCAATCAAAACAACGGACACCATGATGCAATCGCCGAGGAAAACGATGTCCGTATTGGAGCAAAGATTATGCGTATCAGTCGATACTTGACACTGATTGGTTTAAAGTTGAAGTCACGTGATAAGTTTTTGTCTGTTCAACGTATCTGGGTTGATATGTGTATCATTTTAGATCGTTTGTTGCTGGTGTGTTTTGTTCCGGGATTAAATATTTCATCAATATTTATACTTTATAGATTGATGACTGATTCCGATGTCAATGATATACACACATAAATATATAGAGCTAACACCCACAGAATAAATGGTAATAATACAACGGCAAATTATTTAATGCGCTTATTCCGTCCCATACCACGGTGTTTTATAGTCTTTCTTTTGCTCGATGTTAACAGAAATAATTTAGATACAATTTCCGATAATTTGCCTTTGTATTTTTACTATTATTCTGCGCAACGTTTATATTATTTATTTGTATTTTGGATTGACGAAATGTATTGTGAATATAACATATCGTTTAACTATTTTATCGATTAACATAGGCCTACATAGTTATTTCATGCCTACTGAGACGACTAGAAGTGGGTTTATCTGACCATAGAGTAAAGAAAACCTCCTAAACCTCCCCGTAAATCTATTTAAAACAAATCTATGTAAGTATGGATTGTATTCGTATTTAAAAGTCAAATTACCTATGTTTTAAAATAATTGTGTACAGATATAAACAATTTATTTCTAAGTTTTCTTCAGAATAAGTTAGCGTTTCTCTTTAGAATACAAGGACGTTTCCAGGAATTGGAAAGCGGGTGCTCCACCCCGATCGGATGTGGACAAGCAAAAAAAACCCCCTTCTTTTCGTTACTTTACGCTTGTATTGGAATATCTGACATTATGATATTCCTCTGATATTATAGTTCTTTTTCTCTTACCCCGGTGTCATTTCCTCTGAAGGGAGGTGGGTTCTTGATGCCCCAATATCTTCATAGATTTTTAAAATATTTTTAAAAATTATTTTCTACCTTTGAAGGCAGTGCTCAAGCACCCAAGTACCCCCTCCCCCGGATACTCCGCTGAAACACACTGTCGAACGATTAGTGGCAATATAGATTACTTAGTAACATTAACATAATTATGTAATATTGGATGCCTTTGAGAGGGATTCTGAAAAATCTGTCGCAAATTATTAAACGAGACGAAGACGAGTTCAATATTTTGCCACAGCGAGTACAATATTTTCGGTATACCCGAAAATAGGCATTCAATATTGTAATTATTATTTGATAAAGCTTACTTGTAAGTACCGATTTGTCTAGTGCTTAACTTAGGCCTGCCGCCGGCGAACTAGGCCTGTCTTATGCCTAGCTAGTCTACGTCCTCAAACGAAATCCACGTGCTTCTCTCGTAAATATTCGTGAAAAAAATTAACAGCAACTCTTGTAGATTTCTATGTTACCTAGTAATTCTTTATAATCAACAATGGAGGTAGTCAATTGCGCGAAACGCCAAATTTTAGGAGCTCTTGTGCGTTCGATTGTGCGTTCGATTATTAAAAAAACAATTATAAAAACAATTCTCTCGCTTGGTGAATGTGACGTCATCGGCTAATATTGAACTATGCGCGGTTCAATATTACATAATATTAAACTGGTCAAAACGGCAGAATTGAATAATAATTAGGAATAAGCACATGTGAAGTGTGAATTCCATTGGCGGAATGTATTTTTGCGAAACGTGTTAATGGTCTATTAAGAGTTATCGAAATTTAGAAGGAACACGATATTTACAACCATACACAAAAACACTTTACTTCATGTTACAACCTCCGTTTTTGAACTGTTATATCAACAGGAAACCATTACAGTTTAGAACATATTTGTACAGCACTACCCGAGTCATTAGCATTGATTCTGAAGTAAAAATAAATGTTGAACCATTGATTTTGTCAATTGTTAATTGTTATTTGTGTCCATTTCAAGAACCCTTGCTAATGCCTGATAAAGATGTGATAAACTACGAGGCATCAGTATGGGATCGCCTGTTTTGTCATCAAAATCCAATTTCGGTTTCGACAAATTGCATTTTGTTAACAAAATAGTGCTTTGTTTACAAAACAAATAGCGTTTTGTTGGCAAAATGGTACTATTATCGTAAAAAAAATATTAGTTTGTCTTGACAAAACGCAGTTTTGTCAACAATACAATTTAGATGGAAACAAAACAATATTTTCTAAACCAAAAGGACATTTCTCAAACGTCGCCCCGTAATATTGTAATATACCCTTATTTCGCCTTGGAAAGGTTCAGGTTCACGTGGGTAAAGCCGACCTCTAAAAAAACTCCAAAAGTAGGAGTATGCTAGGAGGGGTGGTTGTAGTAAGTAAAGTGATAGGAAAGGTCCACCCCGCAATATAAGGCACTCGGCATCAGCTACGAGCAGGCTTGCCGTATCGCTTCAAGCCATAGGTAAGATTAGATAGGAAACTCACAATCATGTAATAGTCAGCTTTGATACCTCAACTACATGGTGATGGAATCTTTGAGCTGAGCAATAGAATAAGATAAAAATGCACCCTCAAGGAAGAAGGCAAGACTTAGAATATTAGGATGCTCTATATCGTCATCCATGCTTGGTTAGGCCTATACCTGTATATTTATTTTTTAGGAGAAATATTGGAAAAACAGGAAAAAATGCTGACCCAGATTGTATTCCAAGAAGCACTAAAAGCTGTTGGTGACTAATTAACGAAAATAATTAGCATTCAGAAGTTGCTGTGTTTTTAAATTGTGCTATAATCAAATATCAGAGCGCTATTTTATTATCGTCAAAACAATAGGTGGCGCCCTTTGTCGCTAGCAATAACAAAATATGCGGTAAATCGAAGAAGACGTGCAAGAAGCGTTGCTAATCTTTATCATCAACCAATTTTGACATGGTTCCTAACATTGTACAGTATTTTTGTATCGGGTACCGGATGTAATAACATACTTCTTTAAACATTCAATTGACGTTTATTGATTGATTTGGTTTTTAATAAGCTACACGACAATTATTATTTAATCATCGACATTTGTAGATTAATATTATTACATCAGCCGCCATAATCAAGTCATGTAATATTAAAGTCACACCATAAGTCTTTAAATTAAGTATTAATTAAATACGTCGCCATGGATACAGGCTCATCGATCGATCAAATCCCAATAACCGTCAACAAAGATTAAGCACGCATGACCCCAATATAGAAATCACAAATAATTTATTTCCAATCTGATCAATCATAAAATCAACTGAAATAGTGTCTCCAACAAGTCATAGACCGCTTTACTAAAGATCTTACAATGAAAAGATAGCGCGCTGGCCGATTTTTCCATGGAATTTCTGTAATACGCGTAGAACGTCAACTAACGTTCAAATCTACTCCTTATTTTGTAGGGGGCGCTATAAAATGTTTACGTAAATAACAGACTGATGTTAGCATATAGGAGGTCAGGAGAATTGCGCTAGGAGCGGGCGCAATATCACGACAATTTGAGGGCGTTTTGTGTATTAAAATATTATTTCAAAATTAATGACACTCAAAATTTATTCTCTCGACGAACAATACCACTGCTTATAAGCCTCGAAATGAGATATATGCAGTCGTGACATTACTGATGATGACATAATTTATGTCGTAATATTGAATCTTGTCACGATGATCTCATTTCTTGTATTAGGCCTATACTTCCTTACTTGAAGTTAATTTGTGGACCTTTTGGATATTATTTTGTATTACAGTAGTTTAGATTAAAATTACACAAACAGAAGCTAACTCTACACTGTTAGTTTATGTATACAGTACTTAAATACTATTGCATATATTAACACTCTTTCTACTGTTTATCAGTCACTTATTGACCAATCAGTTTAAAACACGTACAAAATAGTTGTACAAAACACCAGACCTCATGGAAACTATAAAATAGTCCTACTATTATAATACTAGAGTACTAGAGTATTTAAAATGTGAGCATAATTGTTTAAAATTCTTAATGAGATTGCACGTAAACTCTTTTAACAATGTATTATTTTTGAAATTATGAAAGTAGATTAATTATGAAATGGAATGTATTATCAAAAAAATAACAAGGATGAGGCAATTGGTGTGGAAGTGGCTTCCCGTATTTATGGCAAGTTTATTAGGTATTTTTCGCCGAAAAACGTTAACTTTAACTTAAACTGATGACGTCATAATTCATTCATAAATGGGAGGAGTTGCGTTAACAACTACGGTAATTTCTAGATTTAACGTGCTCGGCAGAACGTTAGTTACGTTTTACGTAAGTCCAGCGCATGCGCACTTCTATTTGTTTACAAAAGGGGCGGAGCTTATCGCGGTGCTGAGGTTAAAGTTAACGTTCGGCGGCGAAATCTACCTATTATTTATTAACTACGGTATATAAACTGTTGTATGGGTGGCTTCTTTTGTCATAAAAAACTGGCAATTCCGGCCCAATCGTGCTGCCGGGCCGGTTCGTCGTATCGCTCAGCGTGGACGCCAACAAACGCTGTCGGCAATCCGTCAGTACCCTGAAAACTTTTCTTGACGCCGACATTTCAATAGTTTTTAATTGGAATTTTTGCAAAGTGTCTTCCAAGCCAAGTGAAGAAAAGTTGACCATGGATCAACTCTTACGAATGGCGACCTTCGATTTAGTCGCAGGCGTCATATTTCGACATGGAATTCGCTTGTTCGCGTCTATAAACCGGCCTTTAAATAAGAAACTGTTCTACACAACATACAGGCGTATGCATAGCATATGCTAGCTGTAAGTACCTTTTAAAAACTACAGTCCATGCTATGAAAGCATACAGTAGCCTATGCTATAATTCTGTGTAAGGTTTCCTTTTTAACAAGATCCCAGCGGTACAAGCAATTGAACAAACCAAAAATACCCATAAAAACAACCTATCAATAACCATGGCCAACGTTTTCCATTCTGTTAAGATGTCATCGTCTTTGTCCCTTTCCTCGGCCTTTTCTCTTATTTGCTTTAATTCCGTAATTATATCATTTAGTGAGTTCTCAAATCCCTTATAAGGTAGTGAAGATTGCGTGTTGTCAATTTTAATTGTGTGTTCCGACATCTCATGTGTTTGCTTTACTATGAAGTTATTTTCGACTACCATTTTCTCAAGTTGTGTTTCGTTGGAATATGGTTCTATTTTGATGTCTCTTTTTATGCACAGAACTCGGCCTAGGCGTTTTATAATCCATACGCGCATCCAGCGCGGTACGGGGCGTGACCCTGGTAACCGATAGTGTATATGAAGTACGTAGACTGTCATTACGGTTGACATGGAAACCAAGATAATACTAGCGGCAAAATATTGACCTGGGTACGAAAAGAAGAAAATAATTTATTTAATAAAGTTTACATTAATTTTTGTTGACTGGCAAGAAAATTATTATGATAATATAGTAATGACATAGTAATTTCAATATTGTAGGAGATAATAATTATGTTTAATTGATTTTGGTTAAGTGATTACGTTCAGATTGATAATCACGCCTAAGCAAGCACCGGTGTTGTATTGAATATGCTAGCTCTAAATAAAAAAAAAACACACACACGATGTGATTCTGGAAAAAATAATTTAATTTCCTCCACTGCTCGATCAACCAATATTAACGTAACATCCGATTCAATTTTAAAGCTTTGGTACTCGTTCGGTAATTACTGGCATCATTGATATTAATGATTTAATATTAGAAGAAGCATATGCAAACCTCTTCTAAACGCCAGAAATTCTCGCGAATGCAGCTTTAACCGTTTACAATTCCAGTACACACTGTCCTTTAACCATTTACAATTCCAGTACACACTGTCCTTTAACCGTTTACAATTCCAGTACACACTGTCCTTTAACCGTTTACAATTCCAGTACACACTGTCCTTGATTTTGGTGGATTTTTGCGTGTTTACTACAAAGCTACTGTACAGTGTCGATTGGTTGTTTTCAATAAGGAACCATTGTAAAAACAGTGTGTAGAACTAACAGTAATAATTACCGCGATCTGGCTAATTATTTCATTTTATGAAAAATCAGTGTAGCGTGAAGCTCCAACTCAGATCTGGACACCATATGTTTTCCGGAGGATCCCACAGGTGCATGCGACCACGGATCTTCGCCAAACTTTAATCAATTATTCGTTGGGTCATTTCGAAACTTCCTGAAAATTTCGTCAGAATCTGTCAATTACTTTTTAAGTTATTCTGCGAAAAGACAAACACACAAACACACACTGTACACACACACCCACCAACACGAATGAAAAACATAACATCACTAACTTCGTTGGCGCAGGTAATAACCATTTAGGCGTAATGTGTACGGTAAACTTAAGTTATTAATTTTTGTAAAGTAACTAGGCATTTACTCACTTAAAATTGACGCACACTGCGCGCAGAGCGCCACATGCCACTTTGGGGAGCAAAATTTCTCATATGTGCAGCAGGCTAATGACACCAAATTAATAATGTTAAATTTTAACTCACCTATAAGTGGAACTGTTTCTGACGTCGGCGGCATCGTCTCGGCAACCAATAGCAAGAAGACCGTGAGGGCCAAGAGAATGGTGATCGCCAGGGTAACCTTTTCGCCAGCATCAGCAGGTAAATAGAAATCCAGCAATGTCAACAAAGTAATAAGCATACAAGGAATCAACAAATTAAACATATAGAATAACGGTCTTCGTCTGATGACGATTGTAAATACCAGATTGGGAAAAGGTTCCGGACAGCAATTATAATATACCACGTTCTTTTGCACGGGCATTCCTAAAAGATCCCATTCGCCGTTGTCAATGTAGGACGAGATGTCTCCAGCAACCGAACGGTTAACGATATCTAACTGGAAGCCATGGTACGCCCAAGAGCCAAACATTAAGTCGCATTTTTGTTCGTCGAATGGGAAGTATGAAACGTCGATTTTGCATGTGCTTTTGTAGATTGCGGGCGCATTCCACGATACGATACCGTTTGAAAACGCAGATACGCTTGTCGACATCATACCGCTAAACGTCCCGTCAACACTGTGGAAGCAAGCAGATGATGTTAAATCAATAAGATTTAATGAGTGTAAATGTTTATTTGTAACCCATGCCAACGAAATGAGGTTTTACTTTAGAAAAAAAACGATTTTTATTTTTTTAAAGTGGACCTTAAAGAAGACGATGGTGTCAGGTATGGAATATTAAATGTGGAGATATAGTTCCACAAGCTTCAACAATAAGGCCATGGAAGATCAATTTGGATTTTTGATAGTACATTACTTTTTTCTTATCGTTTAAGATTGCTAAAAAAGGAAATACTACATAAAAGTAGAGGCAGCATTGAAATCCATGAAAAATGGGAAATCACCAGGACAAGACAATGTAACAGCCAAATTACTTAAATATGGAGAAAATATAACACGTATATTTTTAGCTAATCTTTTTACAAAATGCATAAGAGCAAATACGGTACCATCAAGCTGGAAAAGTGCCAAGGTAATAATCCTGTACAAGAAAGGAAAGAGAGATTTAAAGAACTATCGACCAATTAGTTTCTCTTACACACATACAAACTTTTCACAAAAATAATTACAAATAGACTATAGAGAAGAAACTTGATGAAAGCCAACCAACAAAACAAGCTGAATTCAGAAGAAATTTCTCACAATCGACCACCTACAAGCTATGAATCAAGTCATCGAGAAATGCAGAGAGTATCAACTCCCATTATGTCTAGCTTTTGTAGACTATGAGAAAGCATTTGACTCGATAGAAACAAATGCAGTCATCAAAGCATTACAAAATCAAACTATAGATTCGCAATATATTAAAGTTATTTAATAAATTTACACAGATGCATCAGCCATAATTCAATTGCACAAAGACAGTGAACCTATAAATATAAAAAGAAGAGTTCGCCAGGGTGACACCATTTTTCTAAAATTATTCATTGCAGGTCTTGAAGGAATCTTTAAGAAAATTAATTGTAATGACAAAGGAATCAACATATATGGCAAAAAGCTAACACATTTAAGATTTGCAGATAACATCGTGATAATACCAGGGGGATCATCGGAAATGGAGCAAATACTTGGTGACCTCAACAGGAAAAGTAGAAAATCAGGTTTAAAAATGAACATGTCAAAAACCAAGATAATGTTCAATATCTTCTCAATACAGAAAGAAATAAAAGTCAATAATGGAATTATAGAGAAAGTAAACAAATACATATAGCTTAGACAGGAAATATGGCCAGATGAAAATCAAATAGAAGAAATTAAAAGAAGAGCTCAAGCCGGATGGGCATCTTTCAGCAAACAAAGAAATTATGACAAATAAAAACATTCCAATATGCCTGAAAAAGAAATTATTTAATCAATGTATACTACCAGCAATGACATATGGTAGTGAAACCTGGACATTAACTAAAGAAATGGAACGAAAACTTCAAACTACACAGAGAAGCATGGAAAGAATGAAGTTAGGTTACACCAGAACGGACAGAAAAACATCCAAATGGATTAGAGAACAAACTAAAGTAAAAAATATAATTGTCACAGCAAAGAAAAGTAAACAGAAATGTGCTGGACATCTAGCAAGAAGGAAAGCAGACTAACCACAGAATGGCAACCACTGTATGGTAAAAGAAAATAGGAAGACCAAGGTCAAGACAGAGAGATGAAATCACAAGACAACTGGGGACACCTGCTTGGACCACTGAATGGCGAGATTTTGGAGAGGCCGCCTTTACCCAGTAGTGGGATGAAACAGACTGATGATGATGATGATGATGATGATGATGACATAGTTACTACTCAGTTGAATATCCAGCCGGCGCTTAAGGTGCCCGAGCACCCCCACCCTCGGGTGGTGAAATAAAAATAAAATATAATAGGCCTAAATAAGACGACTGAGGCCTCGAGCACACCCCTCCCCTTCAAGAAAGGAAGTATAATTGACAGTAGACAAGAAGCGCGAACAACGTACCTACAAAAAAGATCGAAAATGGGAGAATTGTTTTTTTGCTTGTTAAAATCTCATTTGGTTTCAGCACCTCCTTTCTCCGAATCCTGACGCTCCACCAGGGAGGTACTGTATTTTTTTTTTGTCCACCATTGATAAATTAGAATCTTTTATGATAGTTTGGTGGCTCAAGGTACATGAATAGGCAATTCTGATACCTCTCTGCTCCTGCTACTTGGAATTCCCTTTTGTTTTCAAGATTCAATATTTTATTGTTAATAAAGCCAGCTTATGGACATCCGCTTAAATTACAACAAAATGTTTTACAAGACATTTAATACAATACACAATAATAAACATATACAGTATAAGTTAAAACCCTGCCAACAACGGTTTATGATACATTTCTACTCAAAACAACCTTCAAATCCGTACTAATCCCATTCTTTTGTACTTAATCCTTGCACATGATGTTTACACAGGATCGATAACTATTGATTTGAATGTTATGTTATACTTACTTGGTGTATAAAAGAATGTCGGGCCTCCATACAAATTCAGGGGGTAAGATCAACACCTCAGAGTTACCGTATTCTGATGCATTCCATTTGAAATTTACATCCGTCCATTGCTGTTAATAATTGAAAAGATAGTAGTCCAGTAAAGATAAGTCAAAATTGAGTGAACCTAGAACTAATTACAACAGAACTTTTTCTTTTATCTTTTTGATAGTGTAATATAAAAAGTGTGTAATTCTTAAATAACGGGATTCAAGAACAAGGCCTAAATTAAATGGTTTGATTTATTTAATGTTCTTGAAACTACACAACAAATACAGTACAAAAATTCAATTGTACGACAGTACAAAAATTCAATGGCCAATCCATTGAAAAGATAGTAAAGATAAGTCAAAATTAGGGTGAACCTAATCTAATTACATCAGAATTTCTTTTTGTTTTATCTTGTTGATAGTGTAATGTAAGAAGTGTGTAATTCTTAAATAATAGGTTTTCAAGAACTAGGCCTAAATTAAATGCTTTGATTTATTTAATGTTCTTCAAACTACACAACAAATACAGTACAAAAAATCAATTGTACGACAGTACAAAAATTCAATGGCCAATCCACTGAAAAGATAGTAAAGATAAGTCAAAATTAGGGTGAACCTATAAACTAATTACAACAGAATTTCGTTTTGTTTTATCTTGTTGATAGTGTAATATAAAAAGTGTGTAATTCTTAAATAACGGGTTTTCAAGAACTAGACCTAAATTAAATGGTTTGATTTATTTATGTTCTTGAAACTACACAACAATATATAGGCCTACAGTGCAAAAATTCAATTGTACGACAGTACAAAAATTCAATGGCCAATCCACTAAAAAGATACCGCAGTAAAGATAAGTCAAAATTAGGGTGAACATAGAACTAATTACAATATTATTTCTTTTTGTTTTATCTTGTTGATAGTGTAATGTAAAAAGTGTCTAATTCTTAAATAACGGGTTTTCCTAGAACTAGGCCTAAATTAAATGGTTTGATTTATTTAATGTTCTTAAAACTACACAACAATATGCACAGTACAAAAATTCAATGGCGAATCCAACGAACTAGAAATTGGGGGACCGATACCAAGTTGTACAAGCCCTGGCGTGAGATTTTAACAGCAAAATTATGACAACAGGCGTGCACCCAGGCCGGAAAACATTTTCTCTACAGATGATTTATGGTGCACTTTTGACAACCCAAATATGTGCAAACAAATTGTTGTGGGTAAAAATAGTTGGAGGACGGGGGAGAGGGTCGGGTGGGCCCCTTGGATCCGCATAAACGTTACAGACCATGTATACATTACATACAAATATATACAATAACAAATAATTTTATAATGATATAATATCTGTTAAAACTATTAAAAATTGCTTATATATAATTAAAAATTAAGCAACAATGTTGTTAAGAAGATAATTTAATAGCACTTTTAAAGATATAATAGTGTCCAAACACTTTAAGTTACCAGGTAATGAATTTCAATAAAATTACTATCCACAATTATTGGAACAAACGCCCAATGGAACATTATACATTACATGAAAATGTTCTTTTTATCAAACAAAATAGTTTAAGTGTGAAATGATTTTGGCAATTTCGCTGTTCTTTCCGTAAACAACTTCTTTGGAAGATTGCTTCTATTACTAAATATAGGGCAGTTTCTGTTTAATAAAATGGTCATAAATATGAAGAAGCTGTTCGTCGAAGAAACAGCTATACTGTCAAGGTAATTTTATTTTGTTTTCTATATTATAAATATACATATAGCTCTATTTAGTGTTATTCTATAGTGGTGTAATGATGATGATGATGATGATGATGAGGATGGTGGTGGTGGTGATGACGATGATGATGATGATGGTGGTGGTGATGACGATGATGATGATGATGATGATGGCGATGGCGATAGTGATGATGATGACGATGACAACGATGATGATCGATGATGATGATGATCATGGTGATGATGATGTTGATGTTGAGGTTGTTGATGATGATGATGATGATTTTATAGTGGTGTAATGATGATGATGATGATGATGATGATGGTGGTGGTGGTGATGATGATGATCATGATTTTATAGTGGTGTAATGATGATGATGATGATGATCGTGGTGGTGGTGATGATGATGATAATGATGATGGCGATAGTGATGATGATGATGATGATGATGACAACGACAACGATGAGGATCGATGATGATGCTGATGATGATGATGATCTTGGTGATGATGATGATGATGATGATGATAATGATGATGATGATGATGATTAATTTGTCAAGGGTTAATAACCTCAATTTAGACTTACTATTGGAATACGTTGCATAAATGGTGCGGTCAGGTATAAACGTTATGTTATAAGGAAACTATTAAGATCGTGATTTCAAATCACGCATCGGCATTTAATATTGTTCGGTAACATGGGTTACAAATGGGTAACAAAAGTTATTTGAGGGTTATTTGGCAGAGTTTATAAGAATGCTATGGACATAAACATTGCTTTAAACATCTTACCATTCGAAGCCAAACATTGATATATAGAATTTGGTTTCGTTCATCCTACAAGAAAAGACATTTTGATATTAATTTCACTAATAAAAAAAGTGTATAAATGAAAATCGACTGTTTAAGCCTATAAAGAACCAATTTACTCAAAACATATCTATGATGATATACCTGCCAACTCTCACACATTATGCGTGAGTCTCACGCATTGGAGGCTGTTTTTGACGTCTCACGTATAAATAACCTTTCTCACGCATTAGCAGAATTCTCACTCATAAACAGTCATTCCAATAGTTTTTCTCACGCATGAGACAATATAGAGCAAAAAAACCGTAAAAACGGCCTCCAAATCAGTGGTAAATGTGACAAAATGTTGCCCATTAGCGGGGTTTTTCTTACGCATTTGGAGCAAATTGGCAGGTATAGTTACAACTGTACGTGTCTGCAATGACTTGGTATGCACTCATATGGTGTAGTTCAAAGTGTCTACAATGGCTTGGTATGGCACCGTTTGTATCAGGAGTGATACAATCTAAGGGCAGATCGAATCCCCTGGTGCAAAGACTCATACAAAGTCAATAAGCGTATTATTAAATTTACATCATTTCTATATCATCAAAAATAAACATGTTGACTTAAATAAGCATTTTTATTTGTAGTTCCGGAAAATTTGTCTTATAATCGATTTTCACACAAGTGAGGGAGCTAATCATCGGAGCTATCGATATTGTTAGAACTTTTTTTTTAATCACAAGGAAAGTAAGTTTTACCATATCGATGATCTGCTGTAGAGCCGTTCCAAAAGTAACGGTGATCGTGTCTGCAGGGTGTTTCACCGGACGTATAATTGAACTATAGTTTGCCATTATGTCTCTTAGCAACCGTAACTCATGATCCGATCCATGGCACACTATACATAATAATATAAAAACAACGTTAAAAATATTAAAATAAAAACAAGGAAATGTACAATGTGGTACACTACAGGGCCAGCGGAACGTTTTTTTTTTTTTAAAGTAAGGGGCCCGTTTGTCAGACACAACCATTGAAAGTTTGGAGTTAATGTATTTCGGGCCGGAGGGGCCGCCAAGGGATCGAAGCCCCTTGGAAGCTCAGCCTTTCTGGGTATTTATTTAGGTAATCTGATTGATTTTGGATGGTCTGAAACCACAAATTTTACACAGTTATAGGCCTAATTGTTTTTTATAATGTATACGGTTTACATCATCAGCTTTAACAGATACAGAAGCTTTTTGGTGCAATTTTAGAGGTCGAAAATGTGCAACAATTTTTTTTTTTTGCCTGCAAAAATACTCTGCCAAGTTAAAAGTGGGAGGTGGAGGATATACCCTCCGCTTCTGTTTTGTACCTCCTTTATATCAATTATCAGCCACCATAATTTTAGAAACATAAATCTGAATTGCGAGTTAATTCATATCGAAAAACAGGAAAAATCACTCCTCATTTACCACTAAATGTGATTCAGGCAATAATACCGTACTGAAATCAGATTAGAATTTAATTTTTCTAAAATAAATACAGAACTCAGAAAATACCGTATGCACCAGCACCTTACATTAGGTAAGAAAATTTGTTTTTTTTTAAATACAGTTTACAGAAGATTTTTTTTTTAAATTACAAAGTTGATTTACAAAATACACGAATGCCAGAATAATACTGAGTTACAATTAACGAAGCTGACAAACTATTTTAATTTGTCTTCATTTTTATACTTGCACCATTGCACCTACCAAAATACAAATTATCTTAAATAACCCTTGAATAAGTGCTCCCCCGCAACTTTAAACCGATTTTAAATCTAGTTTTAGAAACAAATGTGGTGAAAAATCAGACCGTGTTGTATGACGTAACTTTTTGCGCCCCTCTTTGCATAATTTCCAATTTTATTTGTCGAAATAAGATGCTCAAATATAATACATAAAATCTAAAACAATCTCTAAATCCACTTTAATGAATATGATTGAGTTTGAGGCGAGAGAATAGTAGAAAATTAGGACTTCTAGACGCTGAAAAATGACACCTTAATACTTAAAATGCATATCTGTCATTTTGAACATTTAGAAAAGGCTAAGATAGGCCTATACATTACATATGTTCTGCCAAAAAAAAAGAGGGGGAGAAACCTGCGTCCCCCGGTTCCGCCGGCTCTGAAGGTACAGTATGTTAGACCTAAAAGTACTTTGCCCTTCTTCATCGCGCCCTATCGGCCATAAAAAAGACCAGGCTCAAATATTTTATTTCATCCGTTTTAGCACAATTAGTAATTTGCAAAATAGCATTGTATCTCAAACTCAACGTATCGGACTGGATACTGATGATTGTGATCTGGAGGCAGAGGAGGCGTTCCATAGGATTCCGTCTTACAACAAGATTACCATGTAGGTCAGTCAGTACCGTACAGCATGTCACGGATCTACTAGATAAAATAAATTCCGACTTTTTTGTCTGAAAATACCTATTACAGGCCTATTTCAATTTTATTTTATATGCTTTAACTAAAATACAAAACATTTTTCTAGCCACTAATCTAAAATTTTAAATTTGGGAATTGTGGGGGTTCAACCCAACAAAAGTTTACTTTTAGGACTTTACTATGACGGTATCTATGGAAATAGAAACAGAATGAGGGTACTGGTTCATGGTTGAATCCCCCACACCAACTCACAGTCGGATGCTGTCCATGGTACCTGCAATGTAAATCCCTCGTAATACGAGGAACAGCAGAAGGGCTTCCTAAAACAGCAGGAGGGCTTACAAAGATACAAAGCATTAATGTTGTCGTTAATAACCCAAAATTTGTTCCGAGGTTGACTTATTGTTCTCTATCGATTCACTTTACATTGCCACACTTTTCATTGTCACTTAATTGTGTTCCCTAGGCCAACACCGACAAGGGGTGACATTTACACGGCGCATTACACAATAACAGTTCTACATGTAAAAGAAATTTCGGATTACTTGGAAATATAGACAGACAGATAAAATCAATTTATTGTCACAAAACAATATGAGCTCTCTTCCTTAAAATTGTTAACAAACTATAAATTAGATATAATTAGCTGATCCGCTACACGGATCAGCTATTGTTTCTGTACGAAATCAATCATCATCATCTTCTTCTTTCTTTCTGC
>JAOTQE010067827.1:0-17449 GCA_025631205.1 Nesometra sesokonis
TGGTCGCTAGCCTAGAAATTCCGGACGGAAAAGTCGAGTGCCGGACGGGGCCGTCCAGCGTGGTGACATCCCTGATAATCAAAAGTAATTTATTTCTATAAAAGCTGAATTTACATTACATAATAATAATAATAACCATAACATGCTTACAAAATGTTCTTAAAATTTAAACATTATGTCATATAGTCTTAATAAAGTAAATATAATTTTAATTTTTTTCTAATTTTACAGGAAATGAAGTTCCCAAAGGGAATACTTTATGGTTTAAAGAAGAAAGGCATAACACACCCAACACCGATTCAAACACAAGGCATACCTGTCATGTAAGTTTTAACTCACTCTAAGATTTAGTATCAATACCATTCTGACCCAGATTGTGAAGTTCAAGTTCAAAAGAACATTTATTTACTTCCAAAAAGACAAAATACTAATTCTTAAACAATAATATGATTGTATAATAATACATAATTGCTTAAATAGTATTAACTAAAAGACGGAAGAAGGCAGATACCCAAGAAGATTAAACAAAAATCTTGTATAGGGCAAGCCTGAAAAAAGAAGACAAAACAAAAGCATATACAGGGACAGCCGTGTATACATACAGTATATCATATCCATCAATTTGTTGTTTGGCTAAAATTAGGGTATTCAAAGCCTGCCTAAACTATGGAGATACTTTGTCTGTGGTTCCATTCTATTGCCACTCGCCTTAAACTCAATCCAGACTATCAAATTTATTCGACAAAAAACTTTGATTATACCCATATATGGTAATTATATTTCTATGTATGGCAATGGTGTTAAATCATCATGACCATATATTGGCATATCAAATTTTTTGGGTTTTTTTGTGAAAAACTTGATATTCTGGATTGAGCTTTATATTTGGACTGGATTTTTGAAATACAAGTTAACACCACATTGAAAAAAGTTGATAATTTTTCATAGAGTACTGCTCATCATCACCAGGAGTGACCTCATGGGACACTAGTATGGCTTGCTTTGCTGTCATTTGTCTCTTACACTGAAATGTTCCATCCATGTTTCCTAAGTAAACTGTGCTTTACTTAACACCTTAGCTGCAGATGATGAATGTATTCATCCCACCGAATGTAGTTGAGGGTGTTGGTAATGAATATACTCACCAAAATCACATCAGAATTCGATTGTGTTCTACTCAGATTACACTGCATGTTGCAACTAACAGAATGGTTGGAGAAATGCAAACTCTGATTTCATCTTATATGATAATTAGCTAAGAGACGCGAACAATAATAATAGCACCCTTTATTGTTAGAGTTTATTAGCTTTTTTTAATTACTAAAGTTATTAAAATGTTGTAGTGCCCTCTATTGTATTCTGGTGCACATGGACCATTTAAAAAAAAAAACACAGAGTGGCAGTTAAAGATGTATTGTTGTCACTTTAAAAAGGACAAAATATAGTAGACTTTGAAAATAATTTGGTAATTTTGAAGAAATATGTAAGTTATGATTTTTTTACACTGGACATGGGAGTATTTTAGCAACATTTACCCTCACTTTATATGTTAAAATTAGCAGAAAAATATCAAACAGGCTGGAAGCATAGTAAACAGTATTTAACACCACTTTCTATTCCTGAGTTCTACTTTAATGTCTATTTAATATAGTAAGTTTAATGTTAATGATAAGTTTAATTTCTTTTTGACAAACCAATTAACTGACCTGACTGACAGTTTTGGATGTCTTGGTTCATTGGCATCCTTCTTCACTCTGAAGAAGGACGCCGATGTTAATGTTGATAATTTTTTGGTATTTTTTAGGTGACAGTACATCTTTATTGTGTTAACTTCTTGTATTTGTTATTTTTAGATTATCAGGTCGTGATATGATTGGAATAGCATTTACTGGATCTGGTAAGACATTGGTCTTCACGCTTCCAATTCTGATGTTTTGCATAGAGCAGGAGAAGAGAATGCCATTTGTAAAGAATGAGGGGCCTTATGGTTTAATCATTTGCCCATCTGTAAGTATAAATTCTCCACATCCTACCTTTACCCAGTAGAATTTTGTTTTCTAGAATATTTGAACATAACTCTGTGTTCTCAACTTGCTATAATTCTCTATATGCAGTACTGTACTAAGAAAAGAGTCTATATCAGAATTAAAACAAGAAATATTTTTTACAAAAAAGCGCTGCAACCAAACTTGTTTCTTTCTACAGTTGAACCTCCCGTAAGCGGACACCCTCGGGTCTGGGAAAAGTGTCCGCTTACGGGAGGTGTCCGCTTACGAGAATTCCGGCCGATAGAGGGCTAAAGTTGTAAACTTATGTATATGTCCGTATGTCTCACATTTCACTGCATTCTCAACAGAAATGGCCTCTTAATTTCTAGACACGGCAGTCAGTATTTTATTACATGGTTTATAATTTCTTAGAGATTGGGTCAGTAATTTATTCTCAGCCATGACAATTTTGTACAGAAATTTGTATTCGTTTTACAGAAAAATCTCTTAAGTTTTTCGGGATGGCCGCTTATGGGAGGTAAATTAACATACAAAAAATCTAAATTCAAAGACAAAAAGTGTCCGCATCCGCTTACGGGAGGTGTCTGCTTACTGAGAGGTACCAATTGCACTGATTAGATAGGAAGTACAAACGGGTCTTTGAATTTTTCCAGACATTTCTTGGTATTTTTTTTTCTCAATTCCCTTAAAAGTGTATGCTACCACAGCATTACTGTTTCTTATCGCTAGTCCCTCTTCTCCGTAACTGCCTAGAGATACAACGTGAAAATGGCTTTCCCTGAAACTGTATAGTAGTATTGTTGTATTGATGGTATTTAAAGATAATTATAATTTTTTTTCAAACTAGAGGGAGTTGGCAAGACAGACATTTGAAGGCATCCAATTCTTTGTGAAATGTCTTGAGGCTGATGGTTTACCAAGTATTAAGTCTATGCTGTGTATAGGTGGAGTCTCGGTTAAAGAACAGATGGAGATTGTACGCAAGTAGGTATAACATTTAAGCTAAAAATGTTTGTGTTATCAAAGTACAACATTTTTTTGATTTCTTTATGGTCACTCAGTCTGGATTACTTTTTCTTTTAAGACCGGGCACTCACTGCGTCGTGCAGCGGTCGTACGACGGTTACACGACTAAACTGTCACTCCCTGTGTATGTGGTTGCCAGACGTGAGGAGAGTCTTCTATTCATTGGCCAACGTTTTTTTTAGTGATTAAACAAGTAAATCACTAAAAAAACCCTCGGCCGAAGAGTCGAGATCGTCATCGCGTCTGACAACCACACCCACAGGGAGCGACGGTTTAGTCGTGTGAGCATTGTATGACCATCAGACAACGCAGTGAGTGATGGTTCCATTTACTGTAGTTTCTGTAATTTGATTTTAATTCCCATACTGTAGACTAAGTTTTTGAATAACCCAATGTATTTCATTCAGTAGTGGCGCTGTAACTTGGTGGTTATGTATTAATAATACCAATGATCATTATTTCGTTCAGTTTTACTCGTAAATTCTGGCCGGGCTCTCTTCGAGCCCATGGCAAGCACTGGTGCAACGTCAACCATACTTAACTACTATTGACGCTTTATAATGAAGTCTCATTGTGAGGCTTAGGGAGTGGAGCTAATTTAAGTCATGGGAGAAAACCCTGGCATCAACAGGGTTTGAACCCAGGACCCTGGGTTTGGAAGGCAAGCATCTTAACCACCAAGCTACATCTCCACACCTCTAGTGCTGTAGTGTGGTGGTTATATTGGTGCCACTGTAGCTTAGTGAACTTACTTGCCTGTTAATCCTAATTGTGACTTGTTCTCCATTCTTTCCCCTTCTATCTTGTTACTCCTTGGAATGGTGTCAAGTAGCTACTAACTTTCTTCTTCTTGTTCTTCTTGTGGACAAATATTGCAATTGTTACACATGAGTGATCACATACATTGTGGTTAGGGAACAAACAGTACTCTATTCACATGGTCTTAGTTTTCCGTTCCACTGAACATAGCTTGATTTGAACTTGTTGTTTTATGACAGGTGCTACCAAAAGTTAAAATCTTCTAAAAATGGTGGGAGTTTCCTGATTTTTGGGGTCATCTCCCGCCCTTCTAAAAAACTGAAGTTTTCTACTGGAAAAAATAAGTATCTTCCGAAAATGGTAGAAGGGTGAAAATGGGTTTCCCTTCAAAAAGTGCCAGCTCTGCTCGCTATTATATAAAATTTATATACAATAATATAGTATAGTATAGTAATAATATATTTTAATTGTTGTGTTGTTTTTTATTGTGACGCATCACATGTTTGTATGCGTCAAATTTGATCAACAAAGCAGCAGACAAAAGTCTCCTGATTTTTCTTTTCTTGAACTTGGGACCTCTGAAAAGTTGAGAAAATTTTTCACTTTTTAAAAAATATATGTTAGACAATTCAATTTCTGTCTTCGAGATATTTCTCAAGTATGCGCAATTATCTTAGACTTGCTTGTGTTGAACTTTGTTTTTCTTTCAGAGGTGTCCATATCATTGTAGCTACACCTGGTCGTTTGATGGACATGTTGAATAAAAAGTTCTTTACATTGTGCGTGTGTCGATATCTGTGTTTAGATGAAGCTGATAGAATGATTGATCTTGGTTTTGAGGAAGACATCAGGACAATCCTCACTTATTTCAAGGTAAAGATTGATTGTAGTTATTTACAAAGTCACAGCAATATTGCCTTCTTAAGGTTGAAGGCAGGTTCATAACGAGACCAAATCCTGTTAAGACCCCAGACAAAAATAAATAGGTCCAAAGATAAGATAAGGCACTGTTCACACCATTTTTTACAATTGTCACAGACGACATATCTGACACCTAATGTAGAAAGCCATTTATATTTAAAAAAAACAGGGATGGATCCAGGATTGTGAATTTAGAGGGGGTGTTGTCAATGAACATTGTACCTAGATCAAGGAAAAGCTGAAAAAAAAATAAAAATAAAATAAAATAATAAAATAGAATGCCCTGCTTTGTGTCTTGCAGTTCCTATATAGCAACATTACAACTGTTTTACCAGTCATTTATTTTATTTTACGGGTCAGTTTTAAGGTGAGGGCCTTAAGTCTGTGAAGCCCCTTAAATATATGCCCCTGAAAACATTTTCTCTAATTGAATAATCAGCAGAGAGCATCATCGGTATTGGTGAACCTTTTGCCCGTACCTCACCGTATTTAAAAATTTAACGCAATGGCTCAAAATCTTTTATGTGGGCTCTGCACTGGAAACAAACATAGTAACCTAGCTTCATGCAGAAGGTGGTTCAAAATGTATTACAAAATATACACAGTGGTGTTCTCCCAATTGAAAAATTTATACTGGTGAATTTTCCAAAAAATATGACTTGCCAGGCATTGCTTTTGGGTTAGTTTTGACCATACCCCAAATATCTACATAACTATAGGCCTCTGAGCATTTTTGTATTCTCTGTAATACTAAAGGGTAAAGGAGTACAACAAATATATGAGAATAAAAATTATAGTGCAACAAAATTTTTACTAGTAAATAGTAACTTTTACTGGAAAATTTTATGGCTAAAACGTATTTGAGATAACACAGCACTGTATTGTTACAAGATTGAATAATTTCAAAAAGTAATGAACAATTTAAATATTATAAATGATTTCATTTTTTAGGGCCAAAGACAGACATTACTTTTTAGTGCTACTATGCCTAAAAAGATTCAGAATTTTGCAAAGAGTGCTCTTGTGTTTCCTGTGACAGTAAATGTTGGCCGTGCAGGAGCTGCAAGTCTTGATGTAATCCAGGAAGTAGAATATGTAAAACAAGAAGCTAAGATGGTCTACATCCTAGAGTGCTTACAGAAGACACCACCTCCAGTAAGATATCATTTCAGTTGGAACTATTTATCTACTATTAGACTTAAAAGGAAAACCTTCATTTTCCCAAAGCCTGACTAACCCAAAATTTCACACATCAGGATCGGCTTTTTTGTGTGTAAATTATGACATTTCCCCTTTTTTTTTGTCTAAATTTGTAAATTCACCCAGACAGTTGTAAGAAATTCATGAAATCATCCAAAAGTTGTATGAAATACCTAAAGTTAATGAATAAGTCAATTAATAAAAGTTAGTCCGAAAGGTCCACAAATCTATTAATCTAAGAATAATAAATTTCAAAAAGTATAATGCATACACAAAGCAATGAGATATATGCCATCATGACAGGATTCAATATTTTGACAAAAATCATGTCATCATCAGGAAATCATCATCATTCCTTATAATGACAGTTTTGTTGAAATATCAAATCCTGCCTCATTGCATGGAGTATGCATTATACTTTCTTACAAAAAAAAGTTTATTTTAATGAAGATACAGTAACAAGTACCTACTAAAAGAAAAGACCTCCCAACCTACTGACCCATTCTGTGCTTGGTCAGCATAACGATTTTTAGGCCCTTCTACTTTTCTTCATTCATATCCAACTTCAAGTAAACTCAGGATGGATACTATATCAGGCGTATAAAGTCTCATTACAACCCTGAGACATTGTGTCATTATATACAGTCATGAGAATAATTCTAACCCTTAGGCTGGAATGAACCTAAGAGATTGTGAACAGTGGCGATGCCAGGACTTCCCCGAGGGCACCCCAACAGTTTGGGTATGGTTGAGGTGGGCGTGTTCCTGGTTTTCAATTTTACAAGCAAAAAAAAACAATTTTTTGTGTGTTTTGCATGATTTTTAGCTTGTTTTGTATGATTGGGGGTTTCTTTGGACCTTGACAATACTCTACAAGGCAAGTTCATCCCTGATAAAACCTTTAGTCGAGCTGCAGGCCTTACCCTTTGGAAAAATAACACCTTCCAACTAGGGTTAACATGGTAGATAATGACGGTGAAAAGGTAGATCTAGGCAGTTAACAGGGTTAACCCTATAAAAACTACCATTCACACATAGCATTAACATTATTATTCTATTATGACCAAAACCCATAAATTTCCCAATTAACATAAGGTCAGCTCCCTCTCAAGGAAGACTACCAATGATATGCTGTCAGAAATGCCTTTAAAGTACAGTCTAGACCTTCAGACTAATTTAAACTGACATCACAACAATCACTTATGACCTTAAGGTACCAATAACACTACTGTGCTGCTAGGTAGATCTTCCTAGTAATTTAACATAGTAGACCCACCTTGTTTGAGGGTGTTATTTTTTCAAAGCGTAGTGCCACCACTGCTTGTGATTGGCAGACATGCATGTTAAACATCAGTCTACTTGACAACAACAAAGCAATGTTTTTAATTTTTATCTTGTTTAGGCCATGTGAAGAAAAAGTTAAATTCAACATTTCATTCAAATGATTTTTAATTTATTTTTGTTCCAGGTTTTAATATTTGCAGAAAAGAAAGCCGATGTTGACGATATTCATGAGTATCTTCTGTTAAAAGGTGTTGAGGCTGTAGCGATACATGGTGGCAAAGGTATTAACAAGTTCTGGGATTTATTGTATTTTTTACAAATGTTATAGGTGGCTTTATTAAAATTCAAAATTTCCAAAGAATTGTATGCGGTCATCTTGGTCCAGAAATTGTTTTAATGGAAGTCCATGTAGATTCACAAAGCATGCTTATGCTGTATACAGTACCTTCGTCATCAATAATTATAAGACAAGTCTTGTGGTAGTATTCTTTATTTTTTTTTATATAAAAAAAGACAAGTTTATGTTTCCAAAGCCTGGTTGATCCAAAATCAAAAAATTGGGGTTAGGTTTTTATTTAAAACATTTACGTTTCCTGATTTTTTGGCAAAATGCATAAAATAATCTAGAAAATTTTAAGAAATTCAAAAGATATCTCAAAAGCTGAAATAATTGGAAAAGTTGTTTGAAAGTTCAACCACTAGAATTAAAATAGAGGATGAGTTATGGAATATACAGTAATAAGTGCCTACTAAAAAACAAAAAAAAATGTCATTTATGAAATGTTATAAGCTCCTTGGATATTTAGCCTAATGATTAGTGTCCCTATATATATAAACACATACTACTTATACTTATTTTCGGAAAAGGTTTTAGCCGCTCCATAATTTCTTTTATTTTTCTTTCAAACTTTTTTTCTATCAAACAAAGCAATAATATATAAAACTTTATTTAAAATATTTACATTATAAATATACATAGTCTATGTCTTCTTTATATATTAATCATATCTATACGTCTCAAGCCAAAGTTAGACTCGTGTAGGCGACCTCCATGTTCGATGCAAGAAACCCTGTTTTCCACACCAAGAACCTTTTGGGTTTTATAACCAATTAGGAAGCGAATTCTGACAAAGTTTTCAAAACGGCTGTTATTCGGCAACATGAATGTTTTTTAAACTTAATTATAAATAATAACAAAACAATATAAAGCTGGTTTTCAACCATAAATTTAATGTCATATTTTTTTTGTGTTCCACCCAGATCAAGAAGAGAGAACGCGGGCAATCGATCAGTTCCGACAGACTAAGAAAGACGTTCTAGTAGCAACTGATGTAGCATCAAAGGGTTTGGACTTCCCCAACATTCAACATGTTATTAATTATGATATGCCGGAAGATATAGAAAATTATGGTAAGTATAATCTATGTGGGATTATTGGTGCAGCAAATTAAAATTTAGTTACGTTTAAAATTACTATTACATATGAGGCAAGGCATGGCAAAACCACCAAGTTGTTGGAAAATTAAAAAAAATGAGTTTAATACTTAAACAATATTACACTTGTTGTAAGCTATAAAATGAGGGGAAAATTTTCAAAATCGGACAACTATAACCAAAGTTATTAAATAAAATTATCTAAAATTGTCTATGTATTTCATTATATTTTCTGTTGTTTATTTGGTTATTAATCAACAACTTCCTGTGCGACAACTCCGTGGGTTTGCCATGCCTTGCCTCAAATGGTTTATAGCCTGTGGTATGGTAGGAAGGAGACAAGATACCGGCTGGTGCGAGGGGTTGGTGTCCGGAAACGGCTAGTGCATACAATATGATGATTTTTTAGTTTATCATGAAGTGGGTGGTTATGATCCTATAAGATGAAATGGAACAGTCTTGTTATCGTCATGATAAACTTGACTAACCTACCTCTGGCACCCACCTACCATCTTCTCAACCATTCTACAACCCTATCAATTCAATTTGTATCAGCTTTGCTAGCATTTCCACCCCATCCTGAAATGCAATAGTTCTATACTCGACAGATAATTGATGTATAAAAAATTGTAATTATTCTATTGTCTAAATTAAACGAATGCATTTTCCTAAAGCAATATAGATGGGAATTGATTAATTAATTTTTTATTACATTATCAAAATGATCACACTATGTGAGAGACTTATTGAAAGTAACACCGAGATACTTGTAGTTGCTAACTTGTTCAAAGGGCCAATCTTTTTAAAATCACATACATGATATTCATGCATTTAGCTCCATTTTCTTCATTAGATGATCTCCTGATGATTTTGTTGGCATACCTTACAAAATATTTTTTGCTTTTTAATTATGAGATTAAAAACAAAACAGTTATAAGGACTTCATATGCCTGAAATTGTATTCCTTGTCAAAAATAAGCACTAGCTTTACAGGCGGTCACTTATGGGAGGTAAACTATCATATAAATATGCAAGTTCCCTTTAGTCCAAAAGTGCCTGTGGCCACATTTTGGAGGTGGCCACTTATGAGATAAATGTGGTGATTAGATAAAAAGAACAAACTATGCTAGGCATGGCTAAACCCCCAAGTTGTCGCACAGGAAGTTATTTAGAAATAAGCAACATGAAATATAAACAAATACCAAGGGGATTTTTGTATAATTGTTTTAATAACTTCAGTTATAGATGTTTGATTTTGATAATTGACCCCTTATTTTAAAGCTTGTAAAATGTTTAAAATGGTTTTGACAATAACTCAATTTCCAATTTTCCTACAACTTGGTGGGTTTTGCCGTGGCATCCTCAAATGGGCTTTTGATTGAGTGTCCATTATTGGGGTTTTCTGCTTACGAAATGTCCATACTGAAAAATTTAGCTGCAGCTTTTAGTCATAAAATTAGTATGTAAAATCTGGTGTATTTAGACAAGGCATTTAGTCACGCAGCTCCTCTTTACATTCAAGCAAATAATATAAAATTAATAAAATATTCTATATTTTATCAGTACATAGGATTGGTCGAACAGGGAGATGTGGTCAAACAGGAATAGCAACTACCTTCATCAACAAAGGGTGTGGTAAGTGAACTGCAGTGATAACTTGCATTATTTATCTTTTTTTATTGACAAATTTAACAATCTAAATTCAGAAAACAACAAAATACTGGAATCAAGATAAAGTCTGTATTCAATGTCTGTATTCAATGTCAGGATCCATACACACATACATATACTCTTATCAATAGATTTGTTAAAGCAAGACTCGTACAGAATATTCCTGAAAACCATCTTATAATTCTTTCATGTTCAGTGCTGTAAACAATTTTAATCACAATTTCACAGGTGGAACATTTCTTCCTTTGTGTCAATATTATTGTTTTTATATTGTTTATCTATATTTATTCTTGTTTATTATTTCACTTGAGCATTGGCAATACACTAATGCACTAAGTCCATTATATGCTCAAATTTGCTCATTATTGTAGCATATAAAAACGAATGTACATTGATTTAATAATAAATGCTGATCATAAAACTAGCGTCAATGGTAAAGATAGATATTGGTTGATATACTCTGTGTATTCATTTTCCATCCATTCTTTAAAAACTGATAATTTTGTAAGTGAAGAA
Source organism: Nesometra sesokonis (assembly GCA_025631205.1). NCBI lineage: Eukaryota > Metazoa > Echinodermata > Crinoidea > Comatulida > Antedonidae > Nesometra > Nesometra sesokonis. The sequence continues at coordinate 10,821 of JAOTQE010067827.1, forward strand.
AAATGTTCACCTAATTGGATGAAACATTCAAACAATGAATAATCTCCGCATTCATAGAGTATTGAGCAAAATGTTCCAAATTTAAAATTGACTCAGCGTACCTCTGAACTACTATGATCCGCTAACGAATGCAACTTATGACAAAGTTGTCACAAACTAAAGAAAACTTGCATGAACATACAGAAAAATTCTGTGATGTCTCTTCTCAAAATGAGTTTCATCGTAGGTGAAATCAAACTGAGATAATCACCAAAATTGGTCTGAAGTCCAATTTTTAGCAAATTAAGTTGTAATCACTTATTAGTAATACGGTATTTATTTTTTTATTACAATACACTTTTTACCTCAGTTTTTCATGCAGAAAAGTGTCCTTCATCATGCAAATTTTCTGAGATTTAAAGTCTTTCAATTGTTGGTCTTTAGATTACTTTATGGGCGGTTTCCTCAAAAACATATTCTAAACACAAAAATTTCAAATGCTTTTGTGTTTGGATCTACTTATCTAATGATTATCAATTAAAGTGTAGATTACACTGTACAGCTTATATTATGCTTTATTAGAAGGGATCAATAACTCCATTTCTGATTTTCCTATGATGAAACTCATTTTGTGGTGAGACCTCATATCAATATATGAGGCATGTCATTGCAAAACCACCAAGTTGTTGCAAATTTGAAAAATGGAGTTAATATAGAGACTTTAGTACACTTCTTGTAAGCTTTAAAATGAGGGGTTAGTTATCACAATCAGACATCTATAGCCAAAGTTATGGAAAAAAATACACAAATTTCCTTTGCATTTGTTTATATTTCCTGTGGTTTATTTGCTTATTTCTCAATAATATCCTGTGCGACAACTTGGTGGTTTTGCCATGTCTTGCCCTATACTGCTATTCATTTAAGTTTGATGGGGCCTTAAAGGGACATGTAAATTAGAAGGTAGCTAATCATTTTTAAAAATTACTTTCCAGACCTATAGAAATGTTATTCTCAAACATCCAGAGATATATTATTTTTTCACCTCAGCCCTACAGGCGTGGCGGCTAATTTTCAAAGTAGATCACATGCTTACACAACACCATTCATCACAAGGTAGCCTGTCATTATATAGATTTTATCAACTGATAACTGTGAATGTCTCATTAGTATTAATTAGAAACTCTGCCCTTCACAGTCTACATTTCAACAAAACTAATTATTTTTGCTGATTGTTTAAATTGGAAAGCATCTATAATGAATACTTGTACAGTGTTCAATATATTGAATACTGTTAGCTTTCCAAAAAGCAAAGCAGTTGTGAATGTATTGAGAAAAGCTACCTCGATTTAAACATATTTTTTTTTACTTTTATTTTCCTCATGGCTTCTGAAAAGCCATGATACGGCAAGCCCTATAGTATTCTTTGTCACTTAGTTTTTTTTTTAACATTGAATGATCAGGAATATACCATTAGATTAAACAGTACTCTAGTGATTGATAAATATAAAATGAATAAATATGTCATTTGTACAATTTTTAACAAAATAAAGATTTTTTTTATAAAATATTGTTTGGTTTTTATTGTGGTTCTGAAAAATGTTTGGGAATATTTTTTACTCAAAGTGTATATGTATAGTTTTTAGGTCCACGCGAAGCGGACCTTAGGTTCTCACTTATGTTCTTGTTGTTATTGTTGTTGTTGTTGGTGTTGTTGCGACCATAACTTTGAAAGCGTCCAGTGTCACCAGATTTGAACGGACATGCTTGAAATTTTGTACACATAATTAAACCCCATTCCCAACAAACTTTCTTCGTCCTTTTTTTAAGTTACACCCCAGAATGTCCCCTACACCCACAAAACCAAAATTGCATTTCGTCAAGTAGTGTAAAATACGGTTAATTTCAACGAGTGCATGAGTAGCTTGGTTGGTTAAGACATCGTTTAACATGACCGTTCTACAAAAGCGAAGGTCATTGGATCGATTCCCACCACGGTAGGCTCTGGCTATTGCATTTGTTTTTAAAGTTTTGTTCGGATGAACATTTAAATTATTTAAAATTATTTAACTTAATTTGCTCTTTCAAACATTTTCCTGCAAAATCTACTCCCTTAAAACGTAAAATCATGCGACGTGGTCTAACAGTGCTATAATAATTAATAATTGAAAATGCATTTACATCCCAAAATCGCATTGGAAACGCGGACCTGGTGAGCGGTCACTTTGTTGTAAAATGCTTTTGAACCATAGAAAGCTGTGAATAGGTTGGAATCTTGTTAGTAAACTTACCAGTTTGAATAGGTACCAGGTGTTTACAGAGGTTTATGACTTTTTGAAACAGTTATTGTTGTGAAAATGTTGTATACTGGGCAAAAGATAAAGTAAGTAAAGCTCTTTACTAATTTTGGTATGATAAATACAAGGATACAAAAAAAAACCTATTTCATTAAGATTGTTTCCCCAGTATTTTTACTTCTGTAATTTTCACATGTGTAAATTTTCTTTAAATATTTCCACGTTAAAATTTGTGCTTTGCTATACAGATTTCCAGAAAAATCAATTTTTGTGATATTTTTATTTTTCTGGTAGCATGTTTTTTTTTTTTTTTTTTTGCATGGAGGAAGTGCAAAATTAATTTACCATGAAAATGACCACTTTTGCAATAGAATTAAAGATATTCTGATTTGTATATATATATATTGCGGTATCTTTATTCAAATTCAAATTTCACAATTAAAATACAATTAAAAAAAAACCAGCAAAAGGCCACAGAGTTCTAAGAGTTGCTAAGATCAATGCCAAAAAGCAGTGGCCATGCAAAAGTCACAGAGCTCCCAAGTCTCCAGGATTGTCCTGGAGTCTCCAGAAATTTTGGATTATCTCGTGGGCTCCTGTAATTATCAAATTTCTTCCAAGATTTTAGTTTTCTCCAGGAAATTGTAAAAGTTTCACAACCAGAGCATAAATTGCCCTATTTATTTCAAAATATTGGTTGAAAGTAAGCAACTATAAAGTTCAGTAATGCTTTGGCAAAGAGTATAGCACATTTTTGCAGTGGCAGTACTTGTCAGAAACTATCGTTTTATTAACAGGCAAGGTGTTCTTTTAAATAAGGGTATTTGTAGACATTACAAGCAGTGATAGGACGACCACCAGTATATCTCCAGGAATTGTGTTTTATAACTTGGGACCTCTGATGTTACAGGGGCGGATCCAGACTTTTGGAAAAGGGGGGCCGGAAGGGGGGGGCCGGTAGAGAGTCAATGTTTTAGGGGGGTCCGGGGGCATGCTCCCCGGGAAATTTTGGTCTTTAGATGTCTGAAAATGGCCTCAGGGGCGTCGTAAGGGATCAATTCTTGCTGACTAATTTTCGTTTTATAAACACTTTTAATAATATTGATATATTTTACTCTCCGAAAGGGGGGGGGTGCCCCCCTTAAATCCGCCCCTGTGTTATGCATGTTGTGAACATGGTAGTTACTACTTCTTGCAGTCTGTGGTGAGAATTGAGGAAATTATAGCAGTGATCATGCCACAGATCATAACCTTAACTCATTAACATAAGCCCCAGGACCTGTTCACTAAATTGAAAGCACCATGCCTTCAGCAGTGACTCTAGCCTTGGCCTTGAACTTGCAGGTAGTTGGTGGGAAGTCCATGTACTTAACTTTGAATTACACACATCCCATCCAGTAGTGTTCTAAAAATAAACTATTAGTTTATAATTAACTTAACAAATGAAGGTTAAAATACTTATAGACAGATGTACCTCTTTCATAAAGCTTATCTCAGAAACAGTATTAAGATTTTGAGATTAAATTGACTTTATAATATTATTTATAACTATGGCCGAGCGGTTAAGGCAGGAGAACCGTAAACCATAGCAATAACAACAGCATGGGTTCGAGGCCCACTCGCACCATGGTTCTGGTGGTGTAACTAAGTCTTCTCGGATAAGGACTATAAACCGTAGGCCCAGTGTATACGGCTTGTACGGCTTGTGTGCACTATAAAGAACCCAGTACATCTTTCAAGACTAGTAGGGGGTTACCCCGGTATACTGGTCCATACATCCCCTGCCGTGGACAGATGAATGAGCGCCTGTATCGGGCAGCAGGACATGAAGTGACCCTTAGGGGCGTAGAAAGTCATATGAATGTGTAACATCTGGTCCACAGCACCTTGAGACTCTATTGTATAAGGCGCTATATAAATTGAACTACATTACATAATATTATTGATAATTCTTATACTCAGGTGCATATTTGGGGTGGTGGGGGGGGGGGCAGGTGGATGAAAATTACATTGCGTAATGTATATCCTTGCTTGGAGTGTATGTTGTACATTCTATGGCCTTTATATACAACCACACATTGTTTTATATGTATTCAAATGTGTAAACCCTTAAATTTAAAATTCAAAATATGGCATTTTGTTTCCTGATAAGAAATATGAATACTTGAACTTACAAGCAAGTTTTAAATGTGTCTAATAAAACACTGATGATGACATAATTAATGTTGAAATATTAAATCCTGACATGTACCTCATGTATTATATTTTCTAAATCTCTGAACCTCACCATTTTCACACAGTATTAGGATTTTGAGATCAAATTGTATAAGTCACGAATATTATTAATAACTCTTATACTCAAGGGCAGATTTGGGGGTGGGGTGGGTAGAGTGGACACATTTCAAGATTCAAGCTATTATCCGCTTCAAATTTTAAATTTTCAAATTTTCAAATTTTACATGCCTAATGTATCTCCTTGCTTTGGGTATGTATTATACATTCCATGTCCCTCAACCACACATTATTTCATTTGTATTCAACTGTGTAAACAGAATATGAATACTTGAATACACAAACATGTTTTAAATGTGACTAATAAACACCGATGATTACATAATTGATGATGAAATATTAAATCCTGACATGTATCTCATGTATTATATTTTCAAAATCTCTGAACCTCACCATTCCCACACGTTATTCTGTACATAAAACTGTATTACCCCCTGAATTTAAAATTAAAATATTGTGCAATTTTAGTTTCAAACAAGTTTTAAATTTGTCTTATTAAAACACTGATGATGACATAATTTGTTGGAAGATTTTGGAATATTACATCCTGACATGATGGCATATATCTCATGTATTATGCTTTCTAAGTATCTGAACATTACCGTTACCACACATTATTCTATACATAAACTGTATTACCCATGAATTTGAAATCATAATATTGTGCCATTTTGGTTTAAAACAAGTTTTAAATGTGACAAATAAAACACTGATGATGAAATAATTAATGTTGAAATATTACATCCTGACATGATGGCATGTATCTCATGTATTATGCTTTCTAAGTCTATACATGCAACTGTAAAATTAAATTAAAATGTGGCATTTTGCTTCCTGATAATATATGAATACATGAATGCACAAATTATGTGTCTATAAAATGCTGATGATGACATACTTGATGTTGAAATATTAAATCTTGAAACAATGGAATTCACTGTATCTTTTGTGTCACTTTCTCTGAAGTCTTTGAAAATTACCATTGCCAAGCCATATTCTATATACAACTGTATAGCACCTGAATTTATTACTTATTTAAAATGTTGTGGCATATTGTTTTCCGATAACATATATTAATACATGAATGCAAAAAAAGTTTTAAATGTGACTATTAAAACACTAATGTGTGATTTATACTCATGTTTTGACCCCACTGCTTGGGAACTTCTCTTACATATAGTATTAGATAAAACATTCATGAACCTCCCGACATGGCCCATGTAAGAGGATCCATGTAAAAAGGGAGCATTGAAAAAGGGATTTTTTTATTCCATTGACCCTATCTGTTAGAACTAGGGCATACATATATTGGGGAAATGTTCTACAAAAGTATCAATAATATGAATTTAAGAATATATTCTTTTTAGGGTATTATTTATTTTATATTTTAAGTAGCATTTATAAAGGGGTACTGTTACCTTAATGGCCATAGCTGTTAAAATTAGGGCATTTATATATTGGGCAAATGGTCTACTAAACATATTTAAGTAACAATAATATGTATTCAGACATAAGTATTTTTTAAAAGGTACAGTAGCCTTGAGAATAGGGTGTTGTTTCCCCATTGACCCTATCTGTTAGAACTAGGGCATTCATGCATTGGGCAAATGTTCTACTAAACATATTTAAAGTAGCAATAATATGCATTCAAAAATATGTATTTTGTAAAAAAGTAAATTTATGAAGTGTATTTAGTACACATTACATTAATGTAATTGCTAATACAAACCAGAATTTCCAACAAGTATATGAAGTATTCATAAGATCTGAAGAGTACTTTGCCTGCTTCTGCTGCCAAATAATTAATTTACTATTGGCCTTATATTTTTACCTCACTTTCAAAAAAAATATTAGATCTTGCACTACAACATACAGTATCATGTCTAGGGAAAATATAGTATATTTGTATTGAAAATTGATTTTAACAACTTCTCCGCTTACCTCTACCGTAAAATAAACATGGAGGGAAAACCTCTACCTCTAATTGTTATTAGTGAGGTTTCGCAAACTTACGAAATACGAAAACGAAAACGGATACGTCACACTCCAATTTTTTAAAGTTCC
>JAOTQE010067838.1:0-17448 GCA_025631205.1 Nesometra sesokonis
TATCTAAAAAAGATTTTAAATTCGTAACTGCACCTCAAGTATAAAATGTGAAATTTAATGAATTTTATTCAACTTTTAAAAAAAAAACATCATCGTTAAATTCAAGTTAAAAATATCGACATTTTTAAAAGCTTAAATTAATTTAAATTCCAATCATATTTTTTATTTGCATTTGAAGTTGTAATTTAACGTCTGTAACATCACTACCGACAACATTTAATACCAAAAAAGATCGTTTTTTACCACTTATAAATTGGCAAAAAATCGTAAGTTTTAATAAATAGCGCCCTCACAATGTATGAAATCAATGAAGTGTTACCAACGCGGCTTTCCGACTGCACAGAAACAGTTGCAGATGTTCCAAACTCTGAGGTTGAAATTCAGGATATTTTTTAAAGTGTGCCCTCTATCGTAAAATACTGTGCCTTCTACTGCGTTTTAAGAGGGAAGGGCTGAAAAATAGGCCAGAAACGTGTTAAAAAACAATTATGATAAATTTACAATGATTTATGCAATTTTTAAATTTAAAAGTACTGGATTTATTGATTAAATGTTATTCTAAGCAAAATTATGGTGCTAGAACAGAAAAATCGTGAGATTGCTTCAAAAAATTGGAAAACTGTTAAAATTTTAGGAGACTCTCGGACAAATCGAGAGGGTTGAAACCTCTGCAGTTGGCGTCTGATAAATTTCAGTAGACTTCCATCAGGTCACTTCTATATGGTCATTTTTTTATAATCTATGCAGCATCACCAATGACCACAATAAGTAAACTGTAAAGAAGAAACTTTTAAATGCTGCTGAGATACTGGTTGTCACGATGAAATGATGTAATTAGCATATATTTAGCAAGTGGCCAGATTGAAATAAAAGTTTACCTCCATAGTTATATCTTCCACTGCAATTTGTAGGCCTAGGCTAGGCCGATTATCACATGATTTTGTACAAGATCTCTTAGGTCGACTACTAGTACATCTGTACTTTTTGTTCCACCTAGTCGCCTGAAAACATATGGAGACAGGGCCTTTGCAGTTGCAGCTCCTAAACTGTGGAGCAATCTTCCCACTTCTATCCGAGAGGCTCCATCAATTGAAGTATTTAAAACTCTCTTAAAAACACACCTTTTTAGTTTGCTGTAGTTTGTATTTTTCTTTAATCTCCTACTTTTTAAGCGCTTTGAGACAGTCGACGATTGTTTAAGCACTATATAAATATGACAACATTAACATTGATTTTGAAAATCATTCATACATAATATAATATATACCTGATGGGCTGTTTATCATACAAGAATTACTTAGGTTTGACAGACTTAATGACAAGACTCAAAGAAATTGAGTATGGACATCAGTAGCATACAATAAAGCAATCAAAGTGATTAACACAACCAGAAGGCCTGCGATGAAGGCTAGAAACAAGACCATGTTAAGAGCTTTTACACTGCTGGTAAATATGTGAAGATTTGATGGAAGAGCCATTAAAGCATGTCATTGTTTACAGTCTTTTAATTCCAATTCTATTTACACAGTAATATATTTTGTGTTATGCTGATATCAACATAACCTATGAATATTTTTGTTGCAGTAACAACACTTTACGAAAAAAAAAAGAAGAAAAGTTGAAAAGCATACCTAACAAATTCATGGTTTCTCTCAATGAGTGCCAGCATTAACTTGAGTGCATATGCAGGGAAGGGATCCGGTTCCAGTAGGATTCGTTCAAAGTCTCCCATAACATGCTCACTGATTATTTCATATATATTTTTTTCATGAGCTTTACTTGATGTTGTTTCTTCTACTTTTTTATGGCTTAGATAGAGACTTGTAATTTCTACCAAGATATGCAAACAAAGTGCCTTTGTGTTTCCTGTAAAAGGATGATAAAAAAAAGATTTGCTTCAAAAAGGAAAAGGGATCAATTTATATAGCACATATTATCTGAAGTCTATGTGTGCATAGGGGCCTAAGTCTTTCTAAAACCCTTCGTCTTTGTTGCTTTTTGTGGAAAAACTCAACTTTTTAAGAGTGTCATGAGTTTAAAAAGCACATCATGATACGATTGTAAACACTCAAACTACATTTATAGTCCATATCCAAAAAGACTGTTTAAGCATACAGACTAGGTGTAAGTTAGAGCATGGCATTTAGCTCAGTTGGCGTAGCTGGTGGAAATCACTGTGCTGTACGCTGAACCTAAAGACTTGTTATTCCATAGTTCGATTAAATGGAGGGAGGGCCTGGTGCACTATCTTTTGGATGAGATGATGAGCCGTTGGCCCTGTGTAAAACATGGTTGATGCACACGTTAAAGAATGCAGTGCACTCTTCAGGAAAGAGTAGGCAATTGTCTCCTACTACTGCCCAATCTCCAACAGAATGACCTCACTGGAATTAAGTCCACTTCAGACTTTGGTGGGTTATCCTTGGTGTTCGCACAATACCGAATATATCAAATCAAATCAACAAATCAAAGCTTAACAGTGTAACCATGGCAATAGTTTTGTGGATATGACATCCTTACTACTGTAAATAACGAAATAAAAAAATAAAAAGAAGCAAGTTTGTATAATAGATAACTGTCTATGGAGATTATAATTATTAATTTGAAATTAATAAACAGGTAAATCAACAAAAGACTTTTTTTAGGATGCTTTTGGGAGGATTATTATTCTTCTGCTGAATCTGAATCCTTTTTTATACTTATGTATTTATTCACAATTTTAAGAAATCCAAATTAACATGTTATGCTTTTAAAACCAAATGCTTAGGAAGTGGTGCTATTTGTTAATTCATGGAAAAGAACTTGGTGTGTGGCTAGATTAAAACCCAGGACTTCATGGTTGGAAGCAAAGAATGTTAACCAGCATTTCAATGGGATCTAGCAATTGGTATCATAGTATTTCTATAGTTCACATTTCATAGTTTATTATAGTTAATTTTATTTGTTATTATATCCCATTATGTGTAAAATTATCTTGTATGCAATGCATTTTAAAACAAAGAATATTTTATAGTTTGTATTTTGTATGTATGCACAATGCCATATTTAGTAAACAATAAAAATGAAAAATAATTAATACCAAAGATAAACAGGCAATGTCATTAGGAACCAGTACATGTAAGAGATGAGAGGGAAAGGAATGGAGCAGGTTGGAACAACTGGAATGAAGTTCGACAAGCTGCCGCAGACAGAACAATGTGGAAGAGAGATGTTCATGCCTTGTGTGCCTGATGGCACAGAGAGAATTAAGGTAAGGTAATGTAAAGCATACACTGACCATTGTCAGAATTAACCAGTTGAGCTAGGTGAGGGTAGACAGACAGAATGACGGGCTCCTGATATTGCATTAGTATTGTAGGATGCTGTGTAGTAGCTTCCAATATTGACAAAACAGTCTCTGTGTATTCTTCTGTTCCACTATGACCTAGAAACAAAATAAATATCAGTTAGTTCCTCCTTTAGTTAAAGTGAGGTCTGTAGGTGCAGTGGTAGCATGTTGTCAGTAGTGTATTTTTTAACCATTTGGATATGTAATAATATGGAAACTGAATTGTTGTATGCCTAAAATACATGATGCCAGCATAAATGAATAGTGAATCCAGAAGCAATAAATTAATCTGGAAGGTGGAACAAGCGTAATAGAACAATTTGCTTTTTACTTGTGTGATAAGACAGTATCGCACTGCAGAGTGCAACAATATAAAAAAAATGACTCAAATGGAAGCATTCATGGTTAACAATTGCAAGCCTTTGGTTCATTTGTAGTATAAATTCAAAAATTATAATTTAAAGGCATGTTCCCAGTACTTACTTGGGTATAATATAGCAGACTTTTAAAGTCATGCATTAACATGTACATGCGCCTTTACATCAGTGAATGTAAAACTTGCTTATTGGCCGGAGGTCCGATGGAGTATGGTTAGATAGAAGCAGCACTGGTAGGCATGTCAGTCATGCAAGTGAGGGCAGCCTCACAGTATTTGAACAGTACCCAATCACCATTTGGACCATCCATTTTTCTTTGTTTTTTAGGCAGACTGGTTTAAAGTAGCATTTGAAGATTATGTATGCCTACATTGGCTTCATGACAATTGGACATTAAAATGTCAGGTTTTGCATAAAATTTGGAATTTGGGTTGAAGTTACTGGTTGCCGGATTACAAAGCACCAGTCTATATTTTTAATAACTTTGGTTTTTTTTTTGTTATTTTTTTTATTTCGTGTCACATCCAACAGCAAGTTTTACTCGCCACTTACAGGATGAGATCTACGCCATGCTTTCAAAACCATGTCTCATTATGAGGCTTAGGGAGTGGCGTTGTTAAATTGTGGGAACCAACCTAGGTTCAGCCAGGTTCGAGCCCAGGACCTCGGGATTGGAAGGCAAGCATGCTAACCACCAAGCTACAGTGTATATTTGTCGACATATTCTTTGACATTTATAGAGCAACACATACCTACAGCTGAATCTATATTGGTTTCACCAGAGTCAATCAGCTTCAAGTGGCTAACAAGGTTCCCCATGTCACTAATGAATTGCTCATTAGCTACACGAACACGGAAAATCTGAAATATAAAGCAGTAGTTTGATCCAAACTATGGGTAAGTATTTAGACTTCTTTGATGGAAGTTAACAATAATAAGAAAAGCATTACAAATTTTTTAGCAGTGGCACTTGTACACACCATGGTGCATCGATAGTAAGAAAATGAATATTAAACACAATAATCAACATAAAAGATTAAAGACATTAATTAAACGATAATATACAACAATTTTGCATATTCTAGCCATTTGATTGGTTGTTTAAAAGTCATGTAACACACAATAAAATAAACCAAGCTGTGTTGCTTTCAGGTCCAACACCAAGCGACATATTGTTGGTGCTACTTAGGTACTCGGATAGCACAAGTTTCTGTGGTAATGCATGGTGTGATTTAAGTTCATCAATTTTTGTTCTGAAACTGAACATGATCAAAAACCAGCAGCCCTATCAATGACCAAAAGGTACTATGCAATAATGAATTTTGTTAGGTAAAAACTGTTCAAGATAATTTGTTCAAAAGTTGTTTTGCCAAAAAATCCAAGATGGCCAAAGGTGGCCATATTGGATTAGATGAAGTATCACAAATCAATCCCATCCATCCTCTCATTTACCTCAAGTCACTGTACAAAAATTAACTTGATTAGATAAAAACTAGTCAAGATATTGTGTTCACAGGAAATCGAGATGGACACACGGACAAACATAAAGCTAGAATTCCAAGCCCCTCCACCAATTACGTGGCGGGGACAATAAGTACTTTATTTACCTGGCTTGTAATTAGATGAAGTGAGACTGGTAAGAGAGGGAGTGTTGCCTTAAGTTGCTTAGCTTGAAGTGTTGAAGGATGCCGCCTTCCAGCTACTGACTCTAAGCTTTGTACTGCATCACCTAAAAATATTGAACATATCATTATATATCAATATTACATATCAATATGTCATTGCTGTGGGATGTACCTGATGATTATTGATAAGGTAGAAATACTATGTTAGAATCAATTACAATGTAATGGATAATGGATATACTTTATACTGCAATTCTATTGATTTAATCTCTACTACATCAAGTAGAAGCTGGTACGGCTTATGTAGGTGTTCAGACTCAGGAGAGCATAAGAAATGTACAGTATAATTTTGTGTCTGTGTAAGCCATTAAAAAATAAAATGGCATGTTATTAGTGCTAGTAGTAAGAGCAAGATTAGAATATGCTAATGAAGTAATGTTTCATACACTTCAATAACCTTGTTTAATCAATCTGCATTGACTAATCAAAATTCACAATCATTCTGCATTGACTAATCAAATTCGGATATCTAGCCATTAGGAAAAGTCGTTGGTCACTTTTAAAATACATTATTACTAAAGATCTTGCACTATGTCTTGTGTCTGAACAACCTTGGTCTTTATACTGGGATTATCTTACAACGGGCATTAGCCAAGCCACCTTTTAACGAGGTCAGCAGTTTGGACATTCTTTTCATCAGCTGTTTCAAGTGAGTGCTAGTAAATTCTTAGAAAATAACCTATGATGGACTAAAGGTTACACAACAATCATTAACACAACTACATCTATTTTTAAATAATTATTTTGCTAAACATTATACTTTCTAAGATATATAGGTAGAATCTATCCTTGGGAGAGTGTTTCTATATTGTTAAAAAAGAAAAAAAAAACAACATAACATCAAATAAACAAATGCTCTTAGGAAACATAAAAAATTTAATAAGAAAAAATAAACAAAATATTTTAATAATTCTTAATTCTTGTACTACTCACCCATGATTTGTGGAAGTATTTCTACAAGGTAGTTAGTGATTAAACTGAGACACTTGTTAAGGTATTCCCAGTTACATTCCTGCTTTCCAACATTCTGCCGATGACTATCTCTTTCAATGTACATCACCAACCTGAAAAAAGGGGAAAATTATAAACAATGGTAAAAGCTTATGCAGCTGGTTCAAACCACCAATTATGAGGACATGCTGGTTAGTGTTCTTGGGCAAGATACTTTACACATATTGCTTCTCTACCTAATTGGAAAAAGAAACATAGGGTAAAAACTGATTATATATCCACTGGTATGTCCATTCACAAACAACTCTTATTTAAAACCACTGGACAACTAGCAAAAAAAATATGCAGAAAACGTTGATTCTCATCCTTCTATTTGTTTTTTTTTTCAAAACTGTGCCAATGAACAAAATATTTTTTATTGCTAAGCAACACAATAATTTACGGTAATTTTTACATTGGTCTATGCTCACACAGTATTGGTATTTCATTATATGTAATGGTAAATTTAATAATAATAATAATAATAAAAATAATTTTGGCTTTTATAGCGCATTATACTTAGCCTCAATGCATTTAACAATGAAAAAAGTAGCAACGTGAAGCTTAGAGAAGTACCATAAACCTATACTACAAAGAAAAGAATGTAAAATTTATACCAACTAGCGACAGTACTTAAGGCTATTTTCCGCTATGCAAATTTCACACATAGGCATACTAGGCATACACAGTTTTATTTTAAACTACTAAGTTTTTTTAATGCACATGACCATGAGTGAATATATGTCATTCACATGAGTAAATTCGCCAAGTGGAAGAATGCGTTTACAGCACAATGGGAGCAACATGAAGATGATGTAGTATGGGAGACTAACGATCTCCAACCAACGTCAGGTCCATGCTCCAACAAATGTTTTTAGGAGTTGAAGATAATTATGGTTATAGGAACAAACTGTGTGCTACTCACCATAAACAGAATAACATTACTCCTTACATGAATTCAACTGTGTTTGGATTGATTAAATAAAACAATGAAAAAGCAATTGTATACAGGACAGGCAATGACTATATTATTTGCAATGAACAATTTTACGTCTTTTGAATAACAAATTCATGGCAGTACCAGTATTTCACTGGATTTTCCGATTTACTGTACCTTAAGAAAATGCACAAAAATGGCACTATATTAAAAAAAAAAGTATAAAATAAAAAAAACATCAAATTCAAGTGATACATATAATAATATGTGGCTGAAGAAATGCATGATGAGGTGTAAAAAAAGAAGAATACTGCCCTCAACCTACTTGGATTGGCAGGCAACAAGTATCATATCAGTACTGGATTTCATTATTTGCATCACTGCCAAGAAAGCTTTTGCTCTTGTGATTAAGGAAGGCCCATCAAGTAGCTTCATCAACTTAAGAACTAAGTCCTAGAAATTCAAGCAAAGTATCACTGATTAAAACACCTCTTATGATTATGCCATAAAAAAACTAATTGTAACTTTCAGCTGTAAAATTTAGTAGTTTAGAGTGGAATAATTAACATATACCATAAATATAAATAATCAAAAATGAATTTAAACAGCAATGATCTTCTCAGGATTAAAGATGTATTGTCACCTGAAAAATGACAAAAAATTGATTTTGAAATTAACTTGCTTCTTTTGAAGAAATATATAAATTATGATCTTTCCACCCAAAATTAGAATATTAAAAAAATATTTACCCCTACTTTGCTACATTATAATGCTTAAAATTAGCAAAAATCCACAAAAAGGCTAGAAGCCTCTAAATTTATGGTCATTTTTCGGTGTAAAAAATCTTATTAAACAATTTTTAAATAAAGTAATTTCTATTCTCAAGTTCATAACTTTGATGTTACTTCAATATGAGCAAGTTAATTTCAAAATTAATGGTGAATGTTTTTTGGTCATTTTTGAGTGACAATGAAATTACACTAAAAGTGGTTCTAAATAACAATGACAATTTTTAAAATCAGTAAATGTCTTCAAGCTCTACAAGAATAACAATAATTCTGACTTCATGTTTCTTTTTGCTAAAAGCCTCAATGTGTTCTACAGTAACGTAATATTTCAATTTATTTACTGTTGACATTATTTCAACAGTTTTTAATTCATTTTTTTGCAGCATTTTCCAAATTAAAAATATAACGTTGAATGTTTGTTTTAATTCTTCTGCCATTTTTATGGCTTTTCTGAAAGAAATATTAAAAATGTATTTCTTACAAGATGCTATTATTATAAACTAATGGACAATGAAACATAAAGTACTTTTTATGACTGAAAGAAATTCATAAAATTTGGTCATAAAGAACTTAGATCTGGAGATAATTAAATTTTTAACAACATGGTCAAAAGTCAAGGTCATAATCAACAAAAACAAGTTATGATATTACAGCTTAACATACTTTTTATTCATCAGAATCATGCCAGATTACAATTTTTATTGATGACTTTTTATAACGCAGAAGCAACGACATTGATTATTGGGTATTTAATTTTACTTAACACACCTACTCATTCAAAATTCTCATTTCAAATGTTTAAATTATATTAAAATTTGCAAATACAGATTATAGACTAATTACAAAATAAAATGTTAATTGCTCCTAGCTTTTGAAAAAGGACATTTTAAATATCAAAACAAAAATTAAAAAACATATTTATATAAGAAAAATATATCAATTACTCTTGTTTCTAAAAATATAACTGATAGAGATAAATATCTACAGATCAAAAGCGTTCAATGATCTTTGCACTTTTAGAATTATTTGAATGAGATTTAATAATTGGCTGAGGGCTATTATACGATATTGAAGGATATGAATATAGGTGTAAATGACAACGAGACTTAATTTGCCAATAGCAGAAAAAAAACATGAAAAGCTCTATTTAATTATGTTATATTAATGAAGGATGCAAATGTTTTATGTAAGCCACTTTTTTTCTTATAGACACTCCATCAATCTCTAACTTATCTTGCATTAATTAAACACTTCCAAACTGCTCATTTACTTTTACTTCGTATTGCCAATTGACTTCCTTTTCATGCTGCATATTGGCAAAAAATGTTGACTACATTGAAATTATGGATGTTAATGTTATGCATGTTACTATATACTTTTGTGTATACACAATGCATGACTTGATTTGACGCTTTCACCACTGTGCAAACATGTTTGTAAGGAAAATAGGTGATTGAGAAATAAATGCCAGTAAATTAAAATACTAAAAGAGATTATTTAGAAATTCTTTTTTTATGTTTAGCTGGGCAAGGTGTTGGCTAATGTTAGTAGGAAAAAATAGTAATTTGCATAATCATGATGTCATATGATTTCATGACAGCCATTTTGGATTTTTCATCAAATCTGTGAAAAAGACTACATTTTCACCAAGAAATTTATAATGGATGCTGTTTTTTACACTGATCATGATGCAAATACACATGATGAATAAAATAGCAAAAGTTTGGATCATATTCGTCATTTTATAACAAAATAAACACAACTTAACGTTTAAAAAAAAAACAAAAAAAACACATTAAAAAAAAATAGTTTAACACGTTGACTGCCAGACCCCTTTTCCTGTTTCATTCCCGTGTGCCAGAACAGGTTTATATGTACAAATATAGTTTTTTAAGGTTTTATTTAGTCACATATTATTAAAATAGAGTCTAATATTTTGGCGGGAAAATATTAGGAGACGAGTATACTCGTCGTTAGCACTAGGAAAGAAATGTTCTTGCCTACGCCAGTGGCGAGTAAACTCGCCTGCATTGAAAATATGATTGTTATCTGTGACGAGTTTACTCGCCTGCATTAAAGTGCCACCACACTTTGAAATCTTTTAAACTGCCTGCAATAAAATACAACAAACAAACGGAAGTTATTTAAACGTTATTGTCTAGGTATATCTTCCCTGAATTACCCCTGAAGAGGCTGTAAGTTTACGATGTACGCATGTGTCGTGAGAAACGTTATAAAGGTACACTGTTTTTTATGAGTATACTTGTCACTAGCACACACAGCAACAACCGGTTGGCGAGTATACTCGTCGCTGGCAGTCAACGTGTTAAAATATAGAGGTCACATAATTTGATTTTTTTTTTGTTTTAATGTAGGAAATATCTTAGAGTTGATAGGGAAACTGAAGAGGGAGCATGCAGTATAGGCAAATATTAGTAGTACTGGGCCGCCCACCACAACATTGTTTTGAGCCCAATAGTACAGGGCCCATTCAGCGAAAGTGTTAAAGATATTGAATTAATACTATGATATTTAATATATTATAATATAATGTTACATAAAAATATGTATATCCTAGTTATTTGATTGGCTATTTAAATAACATGACAGTGGTATAAAAATACTAAAGTACAGCAAAATAATAATAATAAATTCACAATAACAAAGTACTATTCAACCATTTCAAAGGAAGAAATGCACTGCAAGGGGAGTGTGGTGGTAGCCCTGACTCCATAGGATAGTCATGAATTAGACACCTGTGATTAAAAAAGTCGCAGTAGCACAAATGATGTGTGCATATGTTTAGTGAAGGCAATCCAACAGAGGATGCATGCAACTCTTCCATGGAACATATGGCGAGAATACAGCCCTTTGATCCATACCTATATACCAACAAATTTTATTCCAGACGCTAAAAACACCCTATGCTGGTGGTAGATGCATTTTGATTATTTTTTATAATTTCCAATGTTTTTTTTTCTTGAATTTTTAAAGGTACTATCATTTGACACCACTGAAAACAATACATTTTTTTTTATTTTAATGTTAATCTCATTAGAAAAAAAAATAGAGAATTTAAATAAAGTTTTTTTGCACAAATTTTCATTCTTGTTTAACATTATATAGCATTTTTGACAATGACGTAAATGTACCAAATGAGCGTTGTAGTAATAGTGAATCAAATATTCTTTTTAATGCTTCCCATAAGTGACTCCATTCCTTTTTTTGCAGTTTATTAAACATAACTTTTTAGCAAATAAATTCCCAAAGCTGATACAAGAAGTGCGACATCGAACACAATGCTTGGAAATTTCAATGTTTAATATATTATTAAATAAATATATCATGATTAAAAGGTGAATGTTTAATATATTATATGATCTAAGATGATGTGAACATATTACTAACAATGTTGAATATGAGCACAATTGTAAACATAAAACGTATAATTATAAAATAAATTATTAATTTAGATCATCTGATTTAATTACTTCATTTTCTACTTTTTGATATTCTAGATAAATCTCTAATTTACAGTCAATTGTATTGATAAACATTTCAGCAGTTGATAAAATGTCTGATTTATTTTAAGCAAACACTAACATTCTATAAATTGATGATTTACAGAACATCAGTGAATTATAAAATCTGTATTGATAAATTGATTACAGTAAATAATAAATAAATCAAGCCATTTGACCAACTAATAATAAATAATTGTAAAAATTAGTACTGATAGTTTTAAATATTTTCAACTACTGTAGATTTAAACTTTGAATGAATTAAGAAGCAGGTAATTTACTGTGTAATATTCAGTGAAGATTGTGAAAGAATTCCAACATTCTTAAGCAGAATAGTCCGCAAATAACAGTCTACAGAGGGCGGTGCGATGTTAAACCACAAACCGGAACAAAATAATCCATCAAATTGGTTTGTTAATTATCGGATATGGTTGAGCAAATGAGTCCCTTAAGGTGAGTTAGCAAAATAAGAAGAGAAAACATGTTTACAGAGTTTGTCTAGAATGAATAAATGAAAGTGGCACAATGGTAGCGAGAAATAAATGAATTTTATGCTAAGTTTCACAACAAATATGGAAATGTAATCAAAACAATCATGCACCAGCAAATTTACTCAAACAAAATTGATCAATTATGCTCCTAAATGAAATTGGAAATATAAATTGTGATATAGAGTTTTTCTTATTTTAAAAAATGCCTTCAGTGTTCTCCTAATTGAAAAATTTATACTGCTAAATGGTTCATAAACCATGATTTGTCAGACACGGCTTTTGTGTTGGCTTTGGCCCTACCCCAAATATCTACAATAATAGCCCTCTTCGAGCAATCCTGTATTCTCTGTAATATAAAAGAGTAAAGGAGGGCATAAAATCTATGAGAATCAAATTGTATCTTTATTTTTCAATAAACAAAATTGTTACTGGTAAATTGTAATTTTTACCAGAAATTGACGGCTAAAACCATGCTCAGCAGAGCACTGGCCTTCATTCACCGGCTAACTTAAATCACTGTAATGTCACAATATTTTTGTATTGGTCTTTTTATAATATAATTAGGAATATCTCTACTTGATACCTATTCAAATATCATACTTGTTTATAATTGTGAATACAGTAGATCTTTTTTATGACAGGCCCAAAGTATAATGTATACTAAAGAAACAAAATATGCGATCTGATTCAATATTTCAACATTGATTATGTCATCATCAGCAATATACACTTATTTCTTGTAATATCATTCTACTTTATATCAACTATATGATACATGTAATATCATTCTATTATATCATTATTTTATATATGTATAAACATGTTTGTCTATGTATTTATCATTTTTTGCAAAAGACGGCTAAATGTCTTACAAGGGAAATCCAATTATCTGTAGGTCTACTGTATTTTTGCTTCTTATGAAACTTGGACGCGGAATTGCTTTAGTATTTTGCGTTACTATTAGGGGATGTGGCTTTGGCCGGCAGCCAAAAACACTACTGAAAAAGTTGCTACTAGAGTTAAATAAAGTTCAAATCTATATTTAGCTCTTATAAAAAGTGCCTGTATACTTTCTAATATCAAATTTATAAATTCTAACAGCAAATAGACAATGTTAAAGATGTATGTCACTTAAAAAATAAAAACAACTACAATTAAGTACATTTAAAAATAGCATGCTTATTTAAATATGTAAGTTATGACAGAGAAATGCATTAAAATCAGGGTATTAAAAAACATTAGTATCCCTAAAAAATAAAAACTTTTCATTATTCAGTATCATAATCTTAGAAAAATGTTCAAATAAACTTAATTTTGATTCTCTATTTTTTTTAGCTTCCATTTTACTTTAATATGAGCAATTTCATTCTTGTTGTGTGCCATATCTCATATGGGTTAAGCTGCTTTCTCATAATGGAATATGGCCCACAAAGTGGGAGAGAGAGCAAACTATGTGTGTGTGCCTGTTTGTCTGTGTATGCTTGAAATGTTAACATTGCTCCTTCTCTATCATTTTTTAATAAACCTTTAACTTTTCTTGTGATGTATACAACAGCCTGAATGGTGCTGAATATATATGTTCTTTAGATGAAGACGGAGAAGTGAAATATTGAGGACAGTTCGTACAGAATTGGCTTAATTTTAGAGAATAAATTTGGATAATTTTTCAAGTGACAAAACATCTTAACATAAGAACATTGATATGTTACAAAGGCAATGAATTAATGTAGTCTACAATGAACATGGTGTTATTTCTACACTAACATTAACAAGCAATGACATGTCAGTATTATTTAGTATACCTTCATCAGCTGTAAATCAAATTGTAATAAAGTTCATGCAAAGAAAAAGACAAAAATGTTAAGACTAAATTTGTTTGCATCAGATATTTGGCAAGCTTTCGCATCATCGACGGACAGACTTATGGACATTAATCTGGCATGTAAATTGATCCACGCATGCACAACTCTTTGGAGCTTGGCCTTCATGGCAAATTCTTGAATGGGTTTTTGTCAATGAATCGTCGGTGGTGAATCATGAGCGAATAACTAATAAACAAACCAGCTTCGCCGTGTATCAGATACAGAGATAGGGCCTTGGCCCCTAGGCCTTGATACTTTTATTATGACTGCTTCATATCATTTTGTTAACATTTTTAAATCACTGATCATGTACATTATGATGTACTATTATTTGTAATATTTCATATGTGGTCTCAGAATGTAGTTTTAGACAAAGAATAATTGTTTCATTTGTTTAATTGCGAAATAACGAGTGTTGATAACAACAGACGAGTATCAAGGGTGGTCACAGTTTATTGCATTTCGTCTTAGAGTATGTCCGTGCTGCAGATGCAAAAGCTCCATAGTACTTGCTCAACACTGACATAGCAGGCTACTGATCGGAAGATTTGGGCTCAAGTTCAACTTAAGAACAACTTACATATTTGCTAGCAAGTGTTCTCAACTGCACTAAGTATTTGATGCATTTTATGTCAGAGTTGAACAAATACAAGTTACAATGTTAGACTATGCTGATACTAAATTCAAATATACTCTGCTTTTTCAGAGGGAATCCAATAATATTGTACAAATATTACTAAGGAAAGAATATAAGTCTACCAGCAAATAAAGACCATGTTTGAATCCAGGGTTTTGGTAGCTTTAGTAACTTTGGTCCCATAATTATTGGAATTTAACTAAACACTAGTTTTCTTTGGTGTTTATTAGGGGAAGTCTTTGATTAGAAGGTTTTTAATTGGAGGGAGCTCTTTTTAATGTATACTATTTACCATAAATGTTGTCATTACCATACAATTAAACCTCCATGTGTGAACACCTCTCATAAACGGGCACCTGTCATAGTGGTTGCAGACACGATTTGACTTAAAATTTTGATTTTTTGTATGATAATTTACCTCTCACAAGTGGCCACCCTGAAAATTACATGATTGTTTTGGATAATGAAAACAAATTTCTGTACAAAATTGTTATACTTTATTGGTTGAAAATCAAATTTCTGAACCAAGTGATCTCAAAAATAATAAATATTTAATAAAACATCCTGTGTCTACAAATTGGAGAGGTCTTTTGCGCTGAGGTGAAAAATTTCAGACATAAGCATATATATATTTTAAAAAGTTTGGCCCTCTTTTTGCTAAAGATCTCATTAGCGACCAGACCCAAGTGTCTGCGTATGAGAGGTTTAACTGTATATATTTACATAAATATATTATTAGGTCTATGTTAATGTGAGTTATTACAAAATTAAAAGGAATGTTACATAAAGTATCGTTATTGATGCACAAACCTACCTTATCCTGTACAATTCGCTGTAAGTGGACACCATCTACTAACAATGCTATAAACATAGTGACCATAGCTTGTTGGACCTTGTTAATAGTCACACTTAGAGAATTCAGTACTAGAGGAAGTCCAACCTTATCAATAACTGCTTGGAATATGGACACTGAATGCCGAGTCAACCTACACAAAGCCTGTTGTAGAAATAAAAAAGTATGTTATCTTAAGATAATAATATTAACAGCCATGATGTCAATTAGGCCTATAAAAAAAAATTGTTGTGTTGGCCACGTCCGACCGACCGAAATTCTATGAAATTCAGAGTCGGCATTTTTTTTTTTTTTTTTTACTTTTTTGACGAACGACGGGCTTTTTGTCCTCCTCTGCATGCTTTTTTTAGGCATAAATATCTTCAATTTTACTTACTTGTATATGTAGGCCTATATATTTATTTTTTTAATACAATGTCTTTAAATACATGGTATGAGGCCTTTGCGTACTTAGAGCCTAGCTAGGTATAGGCCTAGGCCATATTAACTCAATCCTGGAAGCGCACATCCAGGGCTTCCACCGTCGCAAAATTCAAGGAGATCTGGGCACCGGCGCGCTGGAGACTCCGTGAAATGTGTAAACAAAACGGTGCTGACATCATGGCATTCGGTGTCATGACCCCGACAATATGTCACATGTCAAGTAGTTTTCTTATAATTTAATTTTTCAAACTAAAAATATATGAAAATATATTATTAGACCTATTCAATAATAGAAAAATAAACTTTTCTGGACAGAAAAATAAACTTTTCTGGACTGGTAACATTTTACGCCGGGATTAATCTGCAGGTCGATCCTGCGCATGCACCGTTTCGCTTGTTTCCGTTCAGCGCCGAGGTACCATGTGCGAGCGGGATTCGTGCTAGCTGCGATCGGATGAGCAGCCGAGGCTTGAACCAGCTGTGTTCGGGATGAAAGTGGGTCGATTTCGGCATATATGTCATCACTTAAGTTTGTTTTTTATGCCTCTCCTTTCAACTACGAATTAACTTTTTGCAAGAAGGTTAGAGAGAGGGAATAAATTTCTAGTTGATTTGTAATAGGTGTTGATTGAAATTGACTGTAATTCGTTGAAACCAGGGATGTTGAGTCGTTTAGGGAAATTTCTACCCGGGCCTCCATCAACTTGGTTATCATCACGAGGGGATTTTTACCGCACATAAAAAAGAGAAATATAGATAGACTATTATATTAGTAATATAATTAAATAATCATGCGACAGCACCCAATTGGTCTAGGCCGTAGGCCTAACATTTTCAACTGCTTTATGCCTATCTCAATCAATTTTATCTACATTAAGAGTATTAATAAAGGATAAAAGGTTTATAATTTCAACAGTATTCTTTGTATTTTGTATATTTTCTTTTTACGCGTAAAAAAAAAAAAAAAAAAAACTTTTCCTACCTACCTACCCATTTTTTTTATTTTTCCAAAACGTGGCCAACACAACAATTTTTTTTATTTGGTCTTATTATAAAATTTACTTTTACAGTAGCGTAAGTCAAAAAGGTGATGTTGAGAAGCTGGAATCATTCACACAATGCCATGGCTAAGTGCAATGAGGTCAGTATTGGATATGGGACAATAACCATAATCATTCCAATAAGAAATTTTGAAGGGAAAACATAAGACAAGAGTGGATGTCATGTCACATCCCAACATCCATGCCCAAAGAGGACACTGGCTTATTTTAATTACTGTTACAATATGGGAAAAATATCACAATAGGTTCGCTACTAGTAGGTGCTAAGACTTCTTAAATAAAAAAAAGTTAACACCCATAGGCATTTGTACACAAATGGCCCATGTGCACTTTAAAGAACCTAGTTTATCTTAAAGACATGGGGTGACTTCAGAGAGAAATGTCATTGAAGTGTGACATCACATACAGTGCAAAATGCTATGGGCGGCCGTTAGGGCCAGAATAGACAACATAAATACGTGGAACAGACAAGCAAATGTGTAACTTCGGAAAGGA